>NNCF01127245.1:223784-267067 GCA_002313205.1 Laupala kohalensis | reverse complement strand
TATATATATATATATATATATATATATATATATATATATATATATATATATATATTAACCATTCATTAACTATTTTCAATTATTATAATTTAAAATGTTTTAAATAAATAAATGAGTTTCGTTTAGTTAATATTGCGCAACATGTTGGGAACTCTGGGAACGCGACGGCTTGGCGTGCAGCTGCGTGGTAAACGTCCCAAGGCACGTAGGGTAGAAATAGTCTTTGTAGGGAAAGTAGGTCACTACGCTGTACTAATTCTACGAAAACTTTGTACACCCCTTTACGTTTGACGTGAACTTATGCCAATGGGAGTAAAGAAAATGGAAAATTCTTTTGGGAACTTTGTCTAGAAAATTTTCCATTGGATGAATATTAAAAAAGGGTGCGAACACTGTGATATGCAGCTGGGATGAGGCCTCCCGCGGAAGCACCGGAGGCACGGACTCGCAGTTGAGCTTTCGAAGGGGCAAGTCATATGGTAAAATACCTCATAAATTCCTTGTGATGGACACAACACTATTGTGCGAAATACAAAGTGAATTCGAACATTACCCAGAGTGAAACTCTGGAAGTTACTGTAAATAACAATAACCGGTAAACGTATATGGGTAATACCACGAAAGGACGGTTAATGAATTACGATCTGAGAACAATGGAACAAAGTGCGTAGATGCGTAACGTAAAGTTCATAAACAGTGACGAATTATTAGTGTTAATTTACTGACAGCGTAATGGCGCATTGTTAATGTGCGTAAGATATCGCGACCCAGAAGCATCACCGCTTGTTTAAATCAAGTCAGTTGGGACGGGTCGTGAACAAAGTGTGCCTCCTCGACAAGCCCACCGTCGCTGCCGCCTTGCTACTTGTCGCTTAGATATAAAAGGGGAACGCCATAAATTGGCCTTCGCTTACACTTGCAGCAGGGTAACGACCTTACTGGAAACTATGTCTACTGAAGAAATTCTCCCAAGTTGTGAGTAAACTTCATTCATGCAAATGACCTGTGAGTTGGTTAATATGAATAGATCCAAAGTATCAATGATACTTCAAAGACCTCATGCCTTTTCTGAAAATGGAAAGGTCTCTAAATACAGCGGCACGCGCGTATGCGAGAGGAATTAGAAATAAGTAATCTTAGTATTTTGGTTAATGTGGGAATTTTGGTTAGGATTTTGAGGATAAATCTATTGTGTATTGTTGTAGTAAATAATGCATGAAATTCTTCGTTAACTGCGGGCCAATAAACACAAATTTATTAGATTCGTGTTAAGTAAATAGGACCAAGTTCTCGTCCTTATCCATGGTCGGAGGGTCCCGAATCCATGAACCTTGAGAAATAGAGATAGTACCTTTCCTTACTCAATGATACGTGAAAAAACAAATAGTGATTCATGACGGAGACGAGGATCTAATCCACTCGTACTCCATAAATTTTAAAGGAAATTATTGCCTGAATAATTGATTTTCACTAAAATAGAATTACACGAGGATGACATTTTCAACAAATCCTAAAAGATCGTTGTATTTTTAAATGAATAACATAATAAATATCCTATCCTGACTAATAATTACAGCAGTTAGCATTTCTTTGCTCTACTACGTAGACATTAGAATTCTACATTAGACATCAAATCACATCGTATTGGTTTACAAGACAAGAACCAGAAATTTAAAAAAATTAAAGATTCTAAAATAAATAAGGACAGATCGTCCAAGTTACCTGTTTTGAATAGATAACATAAATACAATTTGCAATTTTAATATTCCTTGCGTTTCCACGCAATCAATTCTCACTACATACCCATTGAAAAGAATACTTATGACCTGACGCCGTTTTACAAGAGTCCAACAAGTCGTTGCGCAGTGTCTTCTGTCTCATGTTATCAAGGACAATCTGCGGCAGAGACTGTTACCTCTATTTATATGTAACTCTACGCCAACATCCCGCATCTAGCCTCGTCAACTTTTACTCGCGGAATTACTGATATGCGTCGTCGCTCTAATCATCTTACTACGAGTCTCTCTGCCACTTTTTCACTGCTACTAACACTGACACTGCCGTCGAGGTGCATTTCCTTCTCGCAGGTTGCCTCCACTAGGAGAGAGGGGATGACGTTTCCTGTTCCTCATTGGGTACTTAGTTTCGCCTGATCGAATGTTCGAGTGCGTTGACAAAATTTGAAATGTAGCAGATAGCTTCCTTCCGCTACGAAATGATTTTACGAATTTCCACTCCTAACGGGGTGAAATGGGTGTTGGAATGTTTTACGAATGTAACCCACCATAATTCTAGAGTGTCTGGAACAATTTAAACCAAACGTTATACGCAAATGATTGACTATGACAAAACGCACTATGGTGTGCGACGGCTCTTGCACCCATAAGGAGGGGGTGAGAAGAGGATGACATGTAAAAATAATGGAAAATCCCATGTTAGATTCGAAACCATACTTTTCGGTGCTGAAGAGGGTTCCAGGTGCTTAGTAAGTTCACAACCGGTTGACATTGCAAATCAAATACCCCTAGCATCCTGGGGTAAAGGAGGAAATGAAGGACAGGTAAACATAATAAATAACGACCGATATTAGTGTTGAATAAATCATTTTTGGGACCGCTGAAGTGAAGTGACACCCTCATTGCCAGATAAGTACACGATCGCCCCCTGTAAGGAAAAAACACCCTTTGTGTTGGGGCTGAGATGGAATGAAATGAAAAACCCAATATAAAGTGACCGATATTAGTGTTGAGATCGTAGTTTTAGGGGTCGCTGAAGACGTCAAAGTTCACAATCAGCCCGTATAAACTTCAGCACCCTTAGGGAAGGAGATGCCATAAAAATATCGAACATGACATACCAGTGACGAGTCCATAATTTTCAGCGTTTCTGAGGTGATAGTGAAATCCCGATATAGTGCAAATCTGATCTCAGCTCTAATGAAACAAACACACCTCTATCACCTCTTGGGAGGAGGTGGAAATGGGTTTATGGATAAAAATAATTGAAAATTAATATTGAAATATGAAAAAAATGCATCAGATCCACACTTTTAGGGTCGACAAGACATTTCAACTACCAATGACTTTATGTTCAATATGATATCATATTGGAGCACTGTATTCTTAGAGCTGGGGACGGAAAAGGCGATTCATAAAAGGTCCGATAATAGGGTCGAGTCCATTGTTATTGTAGATTTTGTGACGAATAATCGTGTTTCCAATGGCATTCCGTACCCTGCAGAACTAGTGAGATTTTCGACGCACCTAGAGGTAGGGGTTTGGGAAGTGTGTGACAAAAAATGTTCAAAAATGTCCATTAAGAAAGATTTTACAAAATTCACCCCTAAGGGTGTGAAATAAGTGTTTTTAGTCTCTTTTTTTTAATTACTTCAGTTGAAACAAGGGATTGAGGGTACACGCCAATACTAATATAATCTCCAACATTAATGGATAACATTCTTAGTGCATACCAATGAGGAAATGAGAACAAATGAAATTGGAGACATTTCGGAATTCATGCTAGCAAAGCTGCGGATACTCAGTTAGTAGTAAAATGAATACGAATGATTCATACACTAAATTAACAAGAGACGATACAAGTACGTCAGTAAAAAATCGTGGTGAAAGCACGACGCGATCCGGTCAAATAGGTACACTGATGTGGAGCGACAACGCGACGCATGTACTGAATCCACCGAACGCACTCTCCTTGACGTCTACTCACTATTTGTTACGATGCACGCAATCACAGTGCACTGTTTCAGCGTGTTCTTGGTATAGACGTCACTCATTGTCTGGTACAATTATAAGTACCTTAAAAATAGCGAGTTCTCAGTGTCATTTCGGCAGAAATAATTTTTGTTTTCGTTTCTGATTTCAGACTGAGGCAGAAGAGCGTATCTTCCGCTCCTTCTTCAATCCTGTCCATTCTTTTCAAGTATTACCCACAGAGGTTATCTAGCGTGAATTTTGTTAATATTTTTTCAAAACCTAAGTCAATCTGCTGCAAATTTACCACCTCTTCCAGTTTTCGTTTTAATTTACATTGGTCCTTTTCATGACGTGTTGATAGCACTAACAATCCCCACACTAACGTTTAATGTCAGCCAATGCGATATGTTTTATTGATATAATTTGCTATAATTTTTTATTGTAATTGTTTTATTACAACATTTATACAATATTCATTGGTAAATTGAATCTCTCCTTGATTTCTTTCATTAAAATTAGTAAAGCCTTTCACATTATAGAAGCAATAGAACGTTAGAAAACTTTTAATCGCGGATTTTAAGTGATTCAATTTATTAATATCTTATATATTTTTGGGAAGGGAATTTTACAAATTTATTACTGAATTATAAGGACCTCTTAGGCAAAGAATTGTTGACACGCCAGGACGATAAATATTAGCCTTATTAAGAGTGCTGTGCTTGTGAACTAGACATCTAAAGCAGGGGTGGTATGTAAATAATTTTGTCTTAACAAACACGACTACTTCATAAATGTATATGCAAGGGAGAGGAAGAATATTTAATTATCTAAATAAAGGTTTACATGAATTGCGGGATTGAGATTTGCAGAAAATCCGATCTATCCTATTTTGCATTCTAAACGTTTGAATTTTGTTAATATTTTGTATTAGCTCTAAGCGGGTTGGCCCACATAAAAAGACGAGATAAATTATTTTTGGATGGTAATGTGAAACACATTCTTGAAGAGCCTTAGCCATTGATCCAATATTGCGGTCATGTTCGAGATTATGCTTTCCGACTGCAATGATACAACAAATATCAAATTTTTTAAAGGTAATGTGAAAAAAATCGGGACACACGAATTAAAACAATATAACAAAATATATTACGTAAATAACACATATGAATGAAAATTATATATTGCAACGTAACACTTTATTATTATATTTATTTATTTTGAAGCCGATTTTTAATTTATTTTTTAATCATATTTATTGTTGGGCGCCATTTATATTATTTTTAATTTTCCAAATTCCTATCTCAGGGTCTTCCTATTATCTAAATCTATGAATTCAGAGACCCTGACACTAATTGGAGGTGATCAGGAACTAAGAACAAAGAAGAACACAAACTTATCATTAGTTCTCGTTTATTTCCCAGAAACTTCATTTAAAAAAACACAAAAACAAGAATGACAATGGAATCCAAGAAATTTCCCCAATTTCCCATAACCAAAAGAAGGATACACAACCTTAACTCTTGCCTCCACTACTTCAAAACAAAAACGTAGGGGAGACTGGGTTAAAGTGGCCAGTCGGGGTAAAATGTTCATTGGCCTGAACTCTTCGGAAATTTCTCCAATTTGGTAAGTAAGCTATGAGATAACTCATAGAGAAGCCATTTGTGTTCTGTCAAAGCATGTGTGATCAATTAATATGATTTCTTAAGTTTTCACAATATTTGTAACTTATCTGGTACTGATGTGCAGTAAGTGTTTTGTTAATTTCCCATCATTTGTTTTTTCGTTACTGATCCTTTTTGTGTAGTGACATGGCTGCAAACTCAGCCTAATTTCCTTTAAAACGATATAGCATATGATGAAATAAAATGTTTGACGTTGAAAGTAGTTGTGGTTTTGTGAAATGGCGTCCAACGGAGTAAAGTGGCCAGCATCATGAAGGGGCAAAGTAACCAGGCAATAGGGCAAAGTAGCCAGGTCCTTGGAATGCTTCTGAAGTTGAATTATTTGCTTATTTAAACATTTTAGAGCTTTTACTAATATAAATAATGAGACTTATGACTGTTTATGGACGAATAAAAGATTATATAATGTACGTTAATTATAGTAGCCTTTATTGAATTCTTTGTATTTATAAAATCAAAAGTATTATTTGTAACCAGTTTTAGTTTCTTTTTAATTTTAAAATTTTAAATACTAGTAAAGTTACATATGTTCATAAATTTATAAAAGACTTTAAATATTTAATTTCTCTCTTATCTTCTTTCAAGACCCATGCAATTTAGGTCTGAGATAAAGCAATAGGCAATAAAACAAAATAATAACTGAACAAGATGGGTGTGCTACTCGCCAACATAAAGACAGCGAATTTCCTTCATAACTAGACGTACGATAGTGGAGGTTTGGATCCCATCGACCTATTGGTACACCATTTAAACATTTTTTTCATTTTATTGAGTTATATTTTAACTTTGTTAATAATAATAATAATAAATTTATTATCAAAAAAACAGTACAGACTGCGTATGACCACATGGAGGACAATAAACTAATTTACTCTCCGGAAGCAAGCAAGGGACCATCCCATCAATTCCGATCAAGGGCCCTAAGGCAGAGGCGGATTCAAAAATTTCAGCAAAAGTTCCTAGATAAGATAAAAAGTTAGCTGCGAGTTATAATACTAATAGAATGTCAATATGTTTGTAATTTTAAGCAAAAAATTACATGTAAGAGTTATTATCGAACTATAGATTATTCTGAGTATAGTGTTTAAAAATCATAAGAGTTGAAAAAACACTAAATTCACGATTTATTGTTACAATAAACACGCCCCTAGACAAAGCCTAGAGAACCTGTATAAGAAATCCGCCTCTATCCGAAGGAAAAATGGAGAAAATCCCGGGCCAGGATGTATAATAATATAGTTTTAGTTTCTAAGAAAAAGGCAGTTACTTTTTGTTAAAAAAGAACATTACTTCATATTCATGTATTGTATATGCAACATTAATGATGATTTCTAATGATTAATACCAAAAATTTAGTTTGGGTTAGGTATGTATATGTAATTATCATTTCAAGATAACCTGGCCACATTATCCTGCATAATGCCACATAATTTACTCCCTTCTTTGCTTTATTTTTTCACAATTTCCCTAAAAAAATAAATTTCTCTATTTCGATTATTATCACATCATATTGGTAAAATAGCAATGTTATAGTTTGCTTAATATGGTTTTGGTCCTCACAAAGGACATCAATTTTGCTGTTTACATTCTTCAAATTAGTGTCATTCAACGACCCACAATCCACATAATCAGTCTATTGATTCTGCAACATTTGATGCAACAGTTCGTGTGTCTGCTTCTTGCATTCTGCATTTCTGACACAGCCAGGTTGTTTCCTTCCTTATTTCCACACCTTTAAAAGATAGGTCTTGAAGTGAAAGCATTTGAAATTTATATTTATCTTACAATCATGGCAAAAAACAAATACTTTTTCTACTTCCAAACCGTATACCTCGCACCGTACAATTTTAAAAAAGTCTCAAGTAACTATCCACCGACCAATAACATAATAACCAAAACAGCCACTGGATTTTTCTCAGGTGTTGTATAATTCCAAAAATTATCTTTATTAAACATATACAACAGCAATTCATTTTTAAAAGTTTACTTTTAAATAAATAATCTTCAAAACATGTCATTCAGCCATGAAAAGAAATATGTCCTTTCAAAAACCATATTAATTCAACTTGCATTATTCACACATAAACATTCCTTAGCAAACATATCCATTCAAAAATATTTACTCTTAATAACTAACAGTTACATAGACATACAGCCCACTTATAAACACATTATTACTTTGACGAAAAAATTACTGATTGTTAGATCACTGTTTATATTTGTTTCTTCTTAAAAAGCACTACAACGATTTATCTCATCATCCACAATAGCTTTCCACCATTTCCTATCTTTCACTTTCACTGTCCAATTTTTAATATTAAATTTCTTTAAATTTTCTAAGACATCATCTTTCCATCTGGTTGGGGTCTTCCTCTCTTCTTTGATGTTAGCGGTTTCCATTCATATATCTTTCTCACTGTTCTCTCCTCTTTCATTCGGCATACTTGGCCCAGCCAGCTCAGTCTGGATGCTTTTATCTGATTTATGATGTTCTTGTGTTTAATTATTGTATCTAGTCAGGTTCGTTCTTAGTCTCCATATACCATCTTCCACCTTTATGGGTCCATATATCCTTCTTACAATCTTTCTTTCAAAAAAAATTAGTTTTCAAATATCTGCTTGTTTAAGACTCCAAGTTTCTGCAGCATATGTAACTATTGACCTTATTGTGGCTTGATACAGATGAAGTTTAGCAGATTTCAAGAGTAATTTGCTTTTATATAATGCTCTGTTTGCATAGTATGCTCTGTTGCCGGCTGCGATTTTTTCGTTAATCTCTTCCTCAATCTTGTTGCTTCCATTTACAACTGATCCAAGATATTTAAATGATCTCACTTCTTGAAACTCTTCACCATCTACATGGATATTTATTAATTTTATTTCGCCTGCTTTACATCTTAGGTATTTAGTTTTGTTGCTGTTAATTATTAGACCATAATCTAAAGATGTCTCTTTAAGTGCACAGAATGTTTCTGCCAATGTTTTGTATGTTCTTGATGTAATCAGTATATCATCAGCATAGGCGATACATTGTTTCAGGCGTAAAGAGATGTTTCCTTTAATTCCAGTCTTTTGCATAATTACACCAATAATAATTGTGCAGAACAGAGTTGCCGAAAGACCTTGCTTGACTCCAGAGGTCACCTCAAATTTCTCATTAAGTAGATTATTGATTTTTATTCTTGCTTTAGTGTTGTTTAATGTGAGTGCTATCAAATTTCTTAATTTTTGGGGTTCTCGATAAATAGTCACGGACCCCATTATTTTATCCCTGTATACTGAATCAAAAGCTTGAGAATAATCTATGAACATATTATACAGATCTATCCCATGTTCATGACATTTTTCATAAATTTGTCTCATTATGAAAATATTATCTATTGTAGATCGATTTTGGTGGAATCCCATTTGATGGTCTGAAAGGAGTTTTTCAACTATATCAATATATCTTGTGTTCAATAATACAGCAAATATTTTATAGGTTACAATAAGTAAAGTGATTGATCTATAGTTGCTGCATTCATATCTATCTCCTTTCTTAAAAATTGGACATATTATTCCTTCTTTCCATTGGGATGGCAGTTGTTGACTGTTCCAAATTTTAAGCACAAGTTTATGTATTTCTTTCCTTAAATTTCTTCCTGCACATTTAATCAATTCCGCAGGGATGTTGTCAGTTCCGGAGGCTTTATGGTTTTTTTAGATTATCAATAATATTGCAAATTTCATTGTATGAAGGGGGAACAACTGCATCTTCTTCTTGTTCTTGGGTTATATCATTGCTTCTGTCAATACTTAAAGTTGTTCTAGATGTTGGGTTTTAAATTGTTTGAAAAAAGCATTTCCATCTTTCCAGCACTTGTGTCTTTTGTATTAACAGTTCACCATCTGCATCTTTACACAATGCTGGATCGATAAATTGTTTATTTAAAAATTTTCCAGCTTCTTTAAAAAATTTCCTAGTTTCATTCCTTCTGTAATTGTCTTCTACTGCTTTCATTTTGCACAGTATCCATTTCTTTTTCTTTAACCTATATACTTTATTAGCTATTTTCCTTAAACTTTGATATGTTTCACGGTTTGCTCTAGTATTAACAGATATCATTTTTTTCCTTGCTTCATTCTTTTCTTTGATAACATTAAGGCAATCTTCATCCTACCATTCATTCTTCTCCCTTTTTGTACATTTACCAATTGTTTCTGTGGCAGTTTCAGTTATTTTGTTCCTTAAATCTTCCCAATCCTCATTGATTTCTTCACTCCCTTGGCGATTTTTCAAGGTGTTTGCTAATTTATTTCTATATTCTTTCAGTGTTTTAGGATTCTTTCAGTGATCCTAAATATATGCATAATTTAATATATTCCATTTTAAGATTTTCTCCTCTTTAATTTTATAGACTTTTGGCAATTTATGTTGTAATATTACTTTAATTAGAAAATGATCTGAATCTACATTTGATCCTCTTAGAGACCTTACATCTTCTATCAGCTCTTTCTTATTTTGGTTAATTACAACATGGTCATTTGATTTATTACTTTTTGATCTGGTGATATCCACGTTTCTTTATGTATCATTTATGTCTAAACTGTGTGCTCATAATTTTCATGCCATTTAACATGGCAAAGGCACATAGAAATTCACCGTTCTCATTTGTGCTTTTGTGCAATGTATGTTCACCAGTTACACTACGGTACACTGTCTCTTTCCCAAGTTGTGCATTAAAATCACAAGTAAAATCAACATATCACTTTTTGGTACTGCATCTATTTAAGGCCTCATAAAATATTTCCTTGTTTTCCTCGTCCTGCTCATTTCTAGGTGCATATATATATTAATTAATGTTATATTATTATATTTACCTTTCACTCTTAACTTGCAAACTCTGTCATTTATTGGAGTGACATTTATAAATGTCTCATAATTGATTTTTTCAAGAGGCTTGACCTGTTCTTTCATCTGGGCCGCTATAATAAAATACAAACTTTTCCTCTTTTATACAATCACTTTTATTCCATCTGGTCTCTTGCACTGCCACTATCTCCATTGTGTCTTATCAATTAGGTCATATAATTCTTGGATTTTTCCTACCTGGAGCAGCGTTTTAACGTTCCATGATCCGATACTCATTTTCTATACTCCAACTATTCCTAAATCGTCCGCGTATGCTATAATATCAATCCCCACCATTTTCAACATAACGCAGTCCATAACCACATTCCAGTAGACAGGTCCACTGGCTGACGGCACCCGATCGTCGTCTTCTTCATAATTATCTCATCTCCATTTTCCAAGACCATTGTTCTTTCCTCAAATAGGATTTCACCATATTAAGTAGATATTTTGGCAGTTTCTTCTTCTACAAAGTCTTTATGATGATTGTCAATTTTGCTTCTGTCGAATGCCCCCTGGATGTCCAGAAATACACAGGCGCAATATTTTGTGTCACGTGTTGATATTTTCTCCATCAATTTGACTAATGCGTCAATTGTACTGAGCCCAGGCATGAACAGTATTTCTGGGTATTCGTATTTCCGTGCTCCTCCAACTAGTGAAGCATCCGTGACATCAATATTTTGTCTAGTAATTTACCGTTAGTCGGAATCAGGGCGTATCGGGCAATACGACGTAGAATTAATCGCCGGTCGATCTTTCCCTTTCGCAAATAATAATTCGTAACTTTAATCTTCCAATTACGAGAATAATAAGATGCTCTTAAACAATCAATGTTTAAGTCCCGCAGTGGTTCCAATAATATAACCATTGAATTTTGCATCATCTCGTTACTTATTCCATCATAATCCGCGGCTTTATTACGACCCATCTTTTTTTAGTTCTCTGTTATTTCATCCTTCGTTATTTCCTCTACATCCTCTCCCGTCAGCACATCATATGTCCAAGGTATCAATACATCCGGTTTGGAAATTGTTCCTAGTAATACCCGACCTGTATCATTCCATGTTTCTGTATAAGTTTTGTCGTGCCGTAATAGCGTAGTTCATATCTCTTGATGTCTTATTTTGTTAGTACACATTAACTGAGACGCACGTAGGCAGGCTTTCTAAGAGTATGATCTATCCATCTCCATTTTCGTTTTTTAATTTGTTTCCCTATAGGTTCTTCCACAGTCAATTTCCATAGTGCATCATTTCTTATTTTTTCAGGCCAGTATATCTTATGGATTTTCCGCAAGTATCTATTAACAAATATTTGTAACCTATATTGTGTGAAGGTATCCCATCTCCATGTCTTTGTTCCATATACTATGACGGCTTTAACTACACTTCGGAGGACCTTCATTTTTGTTTTCTTTGAGATGCACTGGTTTCTCCAAATGGGATACAGATTTATAAATACTGCATTGGCTTTGTGTATTCTATTGAGAACATCTTCATCAAAACCTCCAGTTTTTGATATAACACTACCAAGGTACACAAACTTATTAACACTTTCTATTTGTTCATCTTCCACTTTCATATGTCGGTTAGCTGTTGCATTGATTCTAAGTTCTTTCGTTTTAGAGACATTCACTTTGAGGTCTATACCAGAGGTTTCCTTGCACAGAGTCCACTTTTTCCTTCATATGACTAAAACGCTGGGTAAGTAGACACAGATCGTCGGCATAGTCAAGATCCCCCAGCATCTCCATAAGGGTCCATCTAATTCCACGTTTTGATGTTGTTCCTTCTTCATTACATAATCAAGTATCAAAAGGAACAGAATTGGTGATAAAATGTATCTTTGACGAACACTAGATGTTACATGAATTGGTTTAGACAATTTTCCATTGTGGATTACCTGGCAGGTGTATCCATTGTATATGTCTTGTATGATATTTACTATTTTTGGCGGTATTCCATACCTGTTTAATACCCTTCAGATATTTTGATGAACAAGGGAATCAAATGCATGTTCAAAATCAATGAACATAACGAATAGCGTGGAGTTCCATTCTATGCTGTTCTACAATTATACGTAGGGTGTTTACGCGATCCGTGCAAATACGATTCTTCCTAAAACCTGCTTGTTCCTTCCGTAACTTCACCTCCAATGAGCCTTCAATTCGGTTTAAAATAATGCTCGACAATACACGGGTACTGACAACAGCGACATGCCTCTCCAATTTTTATATTGAGTTTTGTCACCTTTTTTATATTTTAGTTACCAATTCAATATTTCAATCAGCTGGTACTTTTTCCTGCATTCACACTTTCTTAATAAGGGGATGCAACGTACGTGTTGTTGTGTTAATGTCACCTGTGAGTATTTTGGGGGCATATATTGTCCTTTCCCGGAGATTTTCCATTTTTTATGGATGTCAGGGCTGCTTTAACTTTGTTTTGACTAGGGCATGCTATACTAATAACTGATTCTATCAGCTGAGAATTTAGTTCGGAGCTATTATTTCCGAAACTATTGCAACCGATCCGCTCAGCAAGTCTTGATAAAATTCTGTTCATCTGGTCGTCTTCTCCTGTGAGCAGTGGACCCTCTTTGCTTTTTAGTGAATAGATATGTACTGTTTTCTTCCGCGAGACAGTAACTGCGTTATTCGGTAATGCTCAGAAGTCGCCTTTACCTGCAGCCTCCTCAGCTTGTTCTGTACATCATTCACCCATTTCCGCTTCTCTCTCCTTTCACTTATTGTAATAGATTTGTTATTGAGTTGTACTTTGAAGTGACTTTTTCCTTCTGACTTCTTGTTTTGCAAGAGTTATGTTTTTGCTTCAGACGTTGTCCTTGCTCGATGAGATTCCATGTTTCATTGTTTATCCATTCCTTCTTGAGATTGGCTTTGTATCCCGTGTTTTTCTTACTTACATCCAGTAAATTGCTTTTGAGAGTCTTCCAATTTGTTCCCACATCTTCGTCCTGTGTTCATTTCACGTAACACCTGATACCTATTTCACAACTCGAGTTTGATTTGTTTTCTGACTTCCTCTACGATTTTAGCGGTATCGAATCTCTTGTCATTTGATTCAAATTTTCGTTTGTGGGCCAGTATTTTCATCCTGACGCTAGCGACTACCAAGTTATGGTCACTCCCAATATCTGCGCCTCGTTTATTGCATACACCAAGGAGAGATTTTTTGCCATGATTTCTTAATAGCAAAGTGATATATCTGATTTTCGATATTTTGATCAGGAGAGACCCAGGTAATTTTGTGGCATAATTTGTGCGAAAATAATGTTCCTCCTATGATTAGATCTTGATCAGCACACAAGTCAATTAGTTCTCCATTTTCATTCTTTTCACCTACTCCATGGGGACCAATCACCTGTTGAATCCCACGATTGTCACAACGCACGTTGGCATTTAAGTCTCCCATTACAAAGAGAATATCTCGATTCTAGACAGACTCAGAATACATGAGACATGGAGTGGCATGGGACTTTTGTTAACAATATCCCAACGCCATTTCTTCTATTCTCACATTTTGATATTCCAGAATAAAGAAGAGTAAAAGCTCCAACCTTAGTAGTTAGAGGTCGGAAACCTTCCCATTTAATTTCACTAAGTCCCAGTATGTCAAGTTTATAACGTTCCATTTCTTTCAGTACCTGATTGTGTTTACCAACCTCATACATATTTCTTGTGTTCCAATTACCAATCATCGGTACCATATTCATGGCAAAAGTTGTCCTCGTATATGTCCGGCTATTCTCACATTAGTTTCTTTAATCACTGTAAATTTTCAGAGAGAGGTGATTGGCATAGTCTCTCCTTGTGCCGTGAAGAGACTGCCTTCTCAAGGCCTGGGTAAAGGCTCGCGTGCGTTGCTGTTATGCACGCTCGCCTAAACATTTCTTCCCGGCGTAAATTTGGTATGTTTTTTCTCGGTAAATTTGACCATACCGAATTTGGTAAATTTGGTATGGTCAATTCTCGGTCGTCATTACCTCGTTCGTGATAACAGGACCCATCACGTAAAGGTTAGGATGGCATTTGAGTGAGAGAGGCTTTGTATTGCGCGTCATCAACCCTTGGGCCCCATTGAGCACTGGTCCTCAAAAAAATTTGTGCGGACATTAGTATCAAAATATAGTAGAATTCCTTTTCCTCTCGTTTCTGCCAATGTTTTCCGTAAATATGGTAAATCTCCATTCAAATCGTTTGCGTATTAGCAATAATAATTCATTATCATAACCACCATAGTATGCCATCTGTACAGGACAATCTGGCAATGAGATTTTCAACGCCATAACGTTTCCTGATCCGTGTATCACCATCGCGCTCCATGGGTCACTCGATACGCTAGTGGCTCATGTTGTAAGGTGCACCGAAGTTGTTACTCTTCTTGGAAACATCCAGTACCAATATAATTTCACCTCATGTACTACCCTAACTCCATTGATGATATTTTTGACAGCTGTAAATGTCGTTAGCAGACCGTAATCATATTGTATTTGTTCGTTTAATACCCTTTGAGTAGACTTAAACTCATTACACTCTCTCCTATGTACACTGTGTGTGTAGGTTTCCACGTCTAGAGCAAATAATACATTCCGGTTCTTCTGATACAACTTCACATTCTTAGTTTTTGTGCCCTTTTTTCCCGCAGTGACCACAAATGATGTGTTTTCCTCTACAAGTTGGCGCTATATGTTCATAGCGATGACACTTCGAACATTTTAAAGGTATTATGTCCACAAACATCCGCAGACTTCATTTCTACATAGAGACGTTCACCTGCAAATGTTTCGCGATATATTGTCGCGTTGGTTCATAGCGATACAACAATAATATACAATGTCGCGTTGGTCGTTGCTATGTATATATTTAACGTTGTCTTTGTCCCAACGTCGGGAGAGGATAGGCCCCAGATGAAATAATTAGAATACTCCCTTGGCAATAGTTAGAGAAATTCTCTATTCAGGTTTTGGCGTTTGGTTAATAAAACATTGGCACATATAAACTATAACTAAGGTTAAATAATTGAATTCGCACATAAGCTCGAAGAGAGCTTATAATTAAAAAGTAATAATGATGCTCCCATAAGCAAGTGATTACATAGTTATGTTAAATGCCCTTATCGGAGCGAGAGATCAATATATTGCATTAACATGTTCTAAAGACTCGTAAGGACGTCAAGGTCCATTTAGAATGTTCCATATGCTTCCAATTATCGTCAATACAGACCGTCATCAAAACTGTTGTCGGTTGCGCTCCGTGAAGCCGCGCTGGACGCTCCGTACGTCCCGTCGCCGACACACCCAGTCACGTGCACGTCACATCGTCTCCAGCGAGTTCCCCATAGAAGAGATGACGATCAAGAAGAAGAAGGCAAGGCCCTCGGATGGGCGGTCACCAGTTTAAGTAACCGTGAGGGGTGTGCGGGGGGATTGGTTTGTAACTTCCCGAAAGCGCAACGAACCCTGGAAACTGCCCTGATAGGGGTGGGGGATTCCATGTGGATATTTGAATGTATTGAGGAGCTCTTCATGGTAGGAGAAGTCATTGGGAAGGGAGTCGTTGCACACGGCTCTACGATAATTTGTGGAGATGGTAAGGCGTTGTCTTATGCATTTAAATGCAATTAGGAAGAAAGAGGGAGGAATGTCACATGGAGGGGGGTGACAGAGTGCAGTGGCGTGGCGAGTCATACGATCGTGTGTCATCTCGGGCTTGACCGCAGAGAAAAATAGGTTCTCTGGGAACCTCACCACAAAGACGGGACAAACAGGAAAAGTTCTTATCTCTCGCGGCTGACGCCATGGAGATCCGTCTGGCGAGTCACGATTAAAATGACACTAACTATTTACACTGTCGATTTAAAGATTCGCCCTGGAAATATATTATAAAATTCTTGCGTAATGTCAGCTATCAGTAATATTATAAACCTTTGCGTAATGTCAGCCCCGTGACAATATTCCCATTCAGTTCTAATACCCAATATTCTGTTTCTTGTTTCCCCTGTTTTTCTTGTACAATACTCTTATTTCCTTTAGAGCACATTCCACATTAGCAGGTTTAAAATTACGCTTCACCATATCATCCATGATTTTTTTCATTTAACCCTTTGTCCATTCCATGAATACGCACACGTGGACTAAGCCAACCTAATATGCGATACAACACCATTACACGTTTTAAGTACGGTCATTGCACCTTCGTTGCGCAGCACTATAACCAAGTCACCTCCTACAGTCTGTCTTGCAGCCTTCATGCATATATTCGTGCCCGCCTGCTTCAAAGTTTGCTACACCGTGGCATGCATGTTCCTTATTTTATCGTTGGTATGTCTAACTATGACCACCTTCTTTAGTGGTAAATTACGTTTCCCGGACCGCAATGCCGTCACATATGTATGCCCTGTATATCTTGTGCTCCTATAGTTAATCCTGTAACCGGCGAGTCACTTTCACCATTTGCTTATCCAAAACCTTATCTACCCTTTCTAACACAGTGCCCACTGGCACTTCATCTTGTTCATCATGTGCCCGTATTCTTTCTCTTGTCCGTAACATTTCAAATATTTGTCTTTGCTCACTCTCCATCCACGACATTTTCTCCCAAAGATCATTCAATAACTTGGACCACTGTCTCCACACGTTTGTCACTCTTCTGTCGCATAATTCCCATCATCTTGTAACCTTTCTCTAAGATATGTTTCTCTGCTCTCGTTGTCAAAGTCCAGACATTCGATTCAGTCAATCCATTACCGGTCAGTTCTGTTTCCCGTATTATCCTTTCCAAATTACCTACTTTTTCGGACAGCTTATCTCTTTTACTCACATCTACGATTACTCACATCTACGAATCTTAATCACTGCGTAATATATCGACATCACCCCATCAGTAATTAATCCTTGAATTCTGCTTTTTAATCTGCGGAACTCCGGAACTTGTCATTTCTATTGAAACGTTCTTTAAGTACATTCACTAACACTTCTTGTTCCTTGTCTCTCTCTTCATTCCCTCTCATTCTTTTCATCTCTAAATTCTCTAGCTTATCATCTATTTGCTCCATCAATACATCTAATCATTCTCCACATCTTCCTAATAAGGTGTCTTCCAATTTAGAGAATTTTCCATCAAGCTACCTTTCTATTTTTAACTCTAAACTCCGCATTATCTCTTTCTTTTTTGCATTTGTTCTATTTCCCTTTCTTTCGTAGCCATTTCATCTTTCATCTGTTCTAACGCGTCGTCTATCTTAGACTACTGCCTAAAACTTTCTTTAACTTTTCTTCTTGCAAATTTTTTAAAATTTCGGTAATGTGTCATGTAAACGTGTTTCTTCTTTTTCCTGTTCTACAGTTTTCACTGTCAGTTTCCTTACTTTTTTTGTCTTATTTTCCTCTAACTTATTAATTTCGCCCTATTCTACTTTCATTGCTTCTGATAGTCGTTCTTCCTTGCTTCATAACCCTTTTAATACTTCTCTGCTTCTCATCTTCCAACTTCTCTCTCTCATTTCTTCTTCAACATCGTCTGTGTCCGCTGTACAAAATTGATACCAGGTTCTTTAGAAAATTAACTTCCACCTCCGTATCCCCTTTTGTACAAATTAATCTCCCAACCGTTCCCAAGATATCGTCGATTTTGCAAAACCATTTGCTTCACTTGCTCGTGTTCTCCTTATATCGCAGCCCCGGTTTGAACCTATGTTATGACCCATTACTTATGAAAATACTGTCATGCTGCACACCATGTTTATGTCCTGTTCAATAGCCACGTGTTCTTTATCGTCGGGGATTTTAATGCCCATAACCCGCTCTGGGGTTCTTCATACAACTGACCAAAGGGTGATATAATAGAAAAAACTGTTAGATAGTTGAGATATATAGCGCTCCATAACACAGGTCAATCCACACATTTCTGTATAGCTTTCCAATCTTTCTCGGTGCTTGATTTGGCCATCTGCACTTCCTCACTTTCTCCATTCTTAGACTGGACTGTTCTTGGCGATCTGTATGGGAGTGACCACTACCCAATTCATATACATTTAAACGTTTTTTGCCTCTCGGTTTCTAGCCCCACTCTGTGGATATTTTGAAAAAAGCAGACTGGGGTGTGTTCAAACGTAACATCAATCCTTTCTGTGAACCTTCCGCCGATGTGGATGCTATGGCATCCCATTTCACTAACGTGGTTCTCGAAACCGTCAATGTTGCTATCCCTAAATCATGATGTAATCCAAGGCATTACCCAGTTCCATAGTGAAATTCAGATTGCGCTAAGGCGGTCAGCGCTGCAAAGAAAGCTTTATCGCGGCTTCACAAATATCCCACTGTTGAAAATCTCATTGAGTTTAAAAGGTGCAGAGTTAGAGCAAAACTAACTTTTCGAGAAAGTAAGTTGTCCTCCTGGAAGGCTTACATTTCACGTCTTACAAGCTGTACTCCATCATAAGTCGTATGGCAGAAAGATCGTAAGTTTCAAGGTTCGTGGTCCCCTATTTCCATCCCTGATCTTAATGTAAATGGACAGCTCGAACCTCAACCAAAGTCATTGATGAGAAACTTGCATCGCACGACGAAAGAGACTCTAATTCCTCCGGTTTTTCTCTAGTGTTTCTCCAACAGAAAGCTTGCGCGGAAAAGTGTTGCTTTGATTTCTCCAGTTGCAGAGAAATATATTCCTTTTTCAATGAGGGAGCTCACCTCTGCTCTTGCGTCTTCAAAAACTACAGCCCCTGGTTCAGATCAAATACATAACGCGATGCAAAAACATCTTCCAGAGATAGGCATGAAATTCCTTCTAAATTTATTTGACTGTATATGGAATGAGCATACCGTCCCTACTCAATGGCGTGAGGCAATAATTATTCCACTTTCAAAGAAGGGAAAAGATCTTTCTAATCCGTCGCACTTTCCACCGATTTCTTTGGCAAACTGCGTTTGAAAATTGTTAGAAAGAATGATAAATCTTCGCCGTGTCTGGAATCGCGAAACCTTCCGACCAATATCCAGTGTAATTGTAGAAAACAGCTGTCAACACTGGACCACCTTGTTGCGTTGTCACCTACAATCTCATCAGCGTTTGTATTGAGGGAACCCCTTTTGGCCATCTTTTATACCTGGAAAAGCTTATGACACAACCTGGTAGTACGGATTTCTACGCACATTGCACTCGTGGGGATTCGGAGGCTGTCTTCCTCTGTTCCTTGAGAGCTTCCTATCTCAACGCTCATTCCGCGTTCGCCTCGGTACACATTTATCCTCTAATCATCCATTGGAAAACTGTCCCACACGGCTCAGTCTTGATCGTCTCTCTTTCTGACATAGCCATAAATAGTATTGCTTCAGTGGTTCGAGGAACGGTACATGCATCTCTCTTCGTTGACGACTTCGCCATCTATTGTTCGTCTAGCAGCATCTCTGTCATCGAGAGGCAACTGCAAAACTCTTAACACGAGTGGAGCATGTCTACCGGCTTTAGTTTTTCTGTATCCAAGTCATGCTGTATGCATTATACTGTAGGATATACCATCTCCATAATTATACAGATCTTTTTCTAGGGGGGCAACGTCTTGCTTTCGTTGACTTAGCAAAATTCCTGGGTCTAACATTCGTCCACACACTAACTTGACACAATCACATCCGAAAACCCCAATCCCGATGTAATTCTTCGCTAAACCTCCTTCGCTGCCTAAGCGCATCATTACGGGGCGCAGACCGCACTTGCCTTCGTCTGTATAGAATTCTCGTTCGGTCTGTCTTAGATTATGGCAGTATTGTGTACGCCTCCACTTCACCGGCGACACTCAGACCCATAACAGTATATCATGCAGGAGTTCGCATTGCAACTGGTGCCTTCCGCACTAGTCGAATAAAATGCTTATTAGTGGACGCTGGCGAACTATCTCTTAACAAAAGACGTGATATTTTACTTCGATCTTAAGGAGTGCAAGGGATGAGAGATTCAATTCACCCTACTCGCTACATCCATTCCCAAAAATTTTAATCTTACGCTGCAAGACCTTCTTTAACCCTCCCAGCGGGTGTCCGTTTTAAACCGATGCTGGAGGAACACGTCATCACATTACCTCCTGTGAAATACCCACACTTTCACACCATCTTGGTCCTTCATTCAACCAACCATCGATATTCGGCTGTCTCAACTTTAAGAGCAAGACACTCCAGCTGCTGTGTACCAGCAGCACTTAGGAGAACCTAAAACCTTCTATTTGGATCGTATGTTCATATATACTGATGGCTCGGCAATGAATGATTCCGTTGGTGCTGCTTTCTACTGCCATAGTGTCACCCGTTTTTTTCGCCTCCATTCATTTTGCAGCGTGTACACTGCAGAATAATATGCAATCCTTGAGGCGCTGAAGTTCATTCAGCTATCTTCAATACGGCGTGTGGTTCTATGCAGTGACTATATTAGTGCTCTGTGGTCAGTATCTTCACTGTACACTTCTGACATCCTTACACTGACAATTCAGAATCTTATAAGACTTCTAGTAGTTCAAAATTTTGAAAGTCCTTTTTTTGTGTTCCTGGGCACGTGGGTATTATGGGTAACGAAGAAGCTGATGAGGCAGCGAAGCGGGGAACACAGAGAGCAGTCCCTGACCTTTCAACTGTTCCTACGTCAGATTCCAAGTTTCCCTAAGATCGTGTATTCTTAAGACATGGCAAACCGAATGGCAAAATTGCACCTTCAAGCTGAGGAAGGTAAAGGACTCCGTTAAGACCTAGTCGTCATCATCTCGTGCGAACAGACTTGAAGAAGTGATTCTTACAGGTCTTCGTATTGGCCACTACTATCATACCCATGGTCATCTCTTACGCGGTGAACTTCCCCCTATGTGTGAGACTTGCAATACAACACTTTCTTCTGGAGTGTCTCAAAAATACCAGCTGACGGCGACGTAATCTAGTTAACAGTTTGAACGTTAATGCTTGAACAAATTGAACCGATTTTGATTCGCCTTTTTAAATTCCTTGAGGAATGTGGCCTTTTGCACCTTATTTTATCTTTGTCATTACTGAAATTCATAAACGAATCGGGGCTCCTCCCACAAGTTCTTGGGATTGTTTGCGATTACAGCTCTTATCCCCCTTTTCGTTAAATTTAAGTTTCTCTCTCTCTAAATTTACTTCTTTCTTTGTTTTCGGTTTTTATAATGGTTTTAGAAACTGTTGTCTCTTTCTCCCTGCCTTTTTATGTTTGGATATATTGTATTTCAGGAGGGTTTTTAGTGGGTATGATTGAGTCATTCGGCGAGTCCCAAACGCGAGGACAGTCATGTTGGCTCTCCTCAGTGCGTAACAGCATTTTCCCTACCTGTACAAAAATGTTAGGGATCTAATGACCTTGATGTCGGCGAGCCGTAAATCCCCAATAAAAAACGAATGAGAGAGAATTAAACCTGGGTAATGACTTTTGAGTCCAGAGACCGGGATAAAGGATAAACCAATTAAAAAGAAATTGAGTTGAAAAGGTGCAGAGACAGAGCAAAACGGTCTTTTCGAGAAAGTAAGTCTTTTCTCCAGGAAGGAAATACATTTCATCTCTTAGAAGTCGTACTCCATCTTTCGTCATATGTCAGGAAGATTCAAGGTTCATGGTCCTCTTTCCCATCCCCGGTCTCAATGTAAGTGGATAGCTTCAAACTTCATCCAAAGCCATCGCTGAGGAACTTTCATCGCACTATAAAAATGTCTAACTCAGTGTTTCTCAACCTTTTTTGTGCTATACCTCACCTAAGCCCTTCTAAAATTCTTATGCCCCATAACATAAACATAATTTTTAATATTAAAAAATTTAAATGTTCACTAAAGAATCGTTACGAGGAAATGATAGAGCAAACACACTAAGTAAAGTTTTCAAAACATATAATGGAGAACTGAATTTTGAGCACAAAGTAAGAGGGAAGGAATTTGAAGGTTAGTTTCATGAGAGGGGAATGAAATTCAGGGATTTGTTCATTTAATAGTTTCATGAGAGGGGAATGAAATTCAGGGATTTGTTCATTTAATAGTTTCATGAGAGGGGAATGAAATTCAGGGATTTGTTCATTTAATAGTTTCATGAGAGGGGAATGAAATTCAGGGATTTGTTCATTTAATAGTTTCATGAGAGGGGAATGAAATTCAGGGATTTGTTCATTTAATAGTTTCATGAGAGGGGAATGAAATTCAGGGATTTGTTCATTTAATAGTTTCATGAGAGGGGAATGAAATTCAGGGATTTGTTCATTTAANTCAATACTCAGGTACGTAATTTTGTCGGCTTGCTCACTCTGTATTTGTTTTCTTTTATTCATTTTTCATTGTTCTTTCCTTTCTTTATTTCAACAACAACCAAAAATACACTTCTTTCGATACTGTTTCACCCAATTATTATATACTTTCATATTATGTATCTATTTTTATTTTATATATATGGTTTTTTTATTTTTTTATATATTTTTTATTTTTTATTATTATTGTATTTTTTGTACATTTATATTTTTCAGTGTATGTTACTGACGATGGTTGCTATGCAGCCGAAAAAGCTTTCTACGAATAAAACAATGAGCAACATAGAAACGCCATTTAATTTATCATGACAAGATGTTATATTTTTCATTGGTATATTATTGACATCTAAGTATTTTTTTGCTTACTATACATGTCTTTGGAGGTAGTGGTGCTTTCTAATGATTTACATAACATTTCTTCTGCAAAATTACCTTTATCAATATATCTTACGTAAGTTATAAATACGGTCTCCCTGTCTCTCGAAGTTGAGTCATCCATTTGCAGCGAGAATTTTCTTGTTTTCTGCTTTTCAGCAAGTAATTTTTTAAAATCCTGACCCATTTCGTCTATTCTTCTGCTAACAGTATTGTTACTTCGTGGCATAGCATTAACGTCGTTGTCATGTTTTTCCAGAACTGTTTTAAGAAAGCTGATATTGATGGTTATTAGATTTATAAACAAATTTTAAATTTTGGTATGATTAATTTATCTATTAATTATTCAAAAGTTATAATATCGAAATGTATACTAATAGTTCGAAAGATGTTATACCCTTCTTGTCGGGGAAGATCTCTGATTGCTTCGCAAGCCTCAACATGTAGGCTTGCTTCGCAGTAAGATTTCCTCCTCTCCAAAATAAATACTCAAAAGGTTCAATTTGAACAAGATTTATTCTATCGTCGTAATGTAGAACAATGTATGACACCAGACGGCGGAACCAGGCGTAGAAAGTTCAGTGCGAAATAGTTCGTGTAACTCACTACTGATTTCTGGCGAGTCGGTGGTCGGAGATGTCGTGTTGATTCTTGGGATGGTTGAATAGGTTTCTGGTCGTCGATAATCCAGGTTCTTGCACATAGGATTTCGACGTGACCTCGAGGAAAATCGTCAGCGTAATAATAACCTGGAGTTATTTCGTGGAGCTGGGCTTGGTGTTGAGGTAATCGGGCGTCGATGTGACCTCGACCAATGCGAAGATTCAAGTAATCTGCGATTCCTGTCTGAGGTAATCGGGCGGCGATGGGACGATCTGTTCGCGGCCGATGCGTAGACTGAAGTAATCAAAGTTCGTTGCTACGGGTAGGGGCGGAACACTATATCGAGGTTCGTTTATTGAGAGATAAACGAAGGTTTTTTTTGGTTGCACGCGGCACGCATTATAAATAATGTTAGGATTCTTTGGCGTTGTACGTTGACTCTCTTATACAAGAGTGATGTCATCATGGAAACCAGTTAACAACATGGCGCATCGTCGTTGTCGTCGGCTTCATGTATGTAATGCGTTACATGGGGGAGATTCATCAATACGTATCAAGTATGTATAAAGTATATGTAGGATATGTGTTCCTACACCCTGAACATAAGAATTATTCCACTGCAAACTTCAAACTTTGGTCAACGGACAACGGACTGTAATGTGAATTTATAATGTCCAAATGCAACCATGGTTGGACACAAAATTATTAGAATATCTACTTGTTTTTTGATTATTCTTTAAAATAGCATCGTTATTTCATGTTCTTACTATATTTCATACCTGGAAGAGACGAATTGTTCTTTTTGTGCATGAGGGGTGTATTTTGGCGATCTTAAACGAGAAATATATGTATTAAAATATGCATCTGAAATTCTTGAAGTATGTTTATACTTGTTTACCAAAAATTTGATAAATTATTTTGAAATGCTCTTTTTACGAAGCGAGAGTTACATAAACGACAAAACCCCAATCTTCCAAATTTTGTCGGGAAATATCAAATGTATCAAATACATGCAATAATGAGAATAATTCATTAAAAATAAATACACTTATGTCACAATCGTGTTTAAATCATGGAATATCATTGTAATTTTAATGACGAGTTTTAAATATTGAAATTTACTGCAAATTTTCTTCGTTGAAATTTTGCCTCACGTTGTATGTGTATAATTAATGTGTGGTATGTAACATGCGTATAATTAAAAGTATCCTACTGCCTTCAAATATTATTTGCCGAGTTTGGAGCACGAGAATCCATGGAAAGTGATTTGCAAAATACGAAATATTGTCTTTACCACATCCTACCATACTGCTAATCCTCTTTGTGTATTCCAAAACTATTGCTACTACATAGCTTAAAATACGAAAGGAGTTAATGAAAACAACTCTTTTGTTTAAATAGTAGTATATTTATATGTTCATAATAATTAACATAATATATATATTTTGTGGTAAATAATTCTTTTCCACGTGTTTACAATAAAATTCTATGGGAAGTATTCGTTAAAATATGCTTCTGTCGTTAGCATTCTTTTTGCTACTTTTGGTTCCATGGTAATAAGAGCAGAATAAGTGAATTCGTGTTGGTGCATAAATGAGCAATCTCGAACTTTCTGTAACAAAAATCAGTATTGATTAGTCAACAATTATTATTTCATTGTTTAACAAAAAATATGCCAAATCATCTTACTCGGAATTGTTCTATTTGCCAGAACTTGTAGCGCGACTTCTGTTTTCTTTCTTTTACCATACACGGTCTGCATAAGAACTCTTTGTTGTGTAGGTGCCAGTAATCTCCTTTAAGATCCTTTTGACATAATTCACACTTATCCATGTAGAAAATATCACATTTTATATCGACTGCTGGCCTTAATTTCTTTGGACCACCAAAACTATGGTCAAATTTTACCCGACGGTCTCGCGGTTTCGTTATGTGATATGTTCCTGGACTGGGTTGTCGGAAAAATAATTGTGAGAATTTATTGAAAAATTACAATATGCGATATCTCACATTTACGTACCCTGGTAACTTGTTGCGAAATGGAGGTACTTGTGGAGTTGTAGAATTAAATGGTGTTTTGTTAGTTTTCGTTTCATCCGGAAATCTTTCTATTTCAAAATATCCTGGACCAGGACTCGTGTCTATTTGTATGTTGAGCCACGTTCCGGGTCTGTTTCTAACTTCTGTTCGTGCCAAGCCTCCGTACCCCCAATGCTCTTGCTTCAAAAACAAAAAAAAAGTAGTGAATTTAATTTAAGTTTATTTAATGAAGGTGCTAATATAATCTGTCCTTATTTATTCGACGTACATGAAAAATATTATGACAAACTTACCTTATTACATTTGATTTCTTTAACATTGTAACTTGTGGGTGAAGTTTGAGATATCTTGCCATGTGTATAAATAGAAGAAAATTTAGAAGTTCCAACTGGAGGTAAGATTTCTCTTGGTTGTCCACTTCCAAATGCTACTTTCGGTGCCTCGACATCTTTAACCACGTATTCGAATGCTGAAAAAAAAATCATTTTATCTTATACATGTCATAATTACAACCTCTTTCCTTCATACCATGTGAGACGTTTCTTCGTGTTAATATCTCAAGTGTCAGAAACTAATTTACTCACACGAATGCACTTTAAATACAATCCTTAATTCAATAGTATTGCTTATCTGCCACCGCGTTTCAGGACAGAATATCAGTTTTGTCTGGTCGCGTGCGAGGAAACCACAGGAAAGATCTATATTCCCTTTTCTGATGACGTCGGGGAGTGTTCTTTGTCATATAGAATTTCGTACGTCGCGTGTCTGGAATGTTTTTGATATATTTTCGTGCCTGTCACCCAGCGCATCCAATGACCAACGACTTTTATGCTTGCGATTATCTAATCGAGATGTATCGAGTAAAACCAAGGTTTATCGTATCAGAGTACTTTTTAGAAATATATGAAATGATATTCGGTCACGATCTTGGTCCCATAAATATTAAATCAATTCAAACTTGTGACTTCACGTAAATTAGTGAAACTTCAGAAATTATTGGTGAGCTGAAGGTAAATTGTTAAAATTTGTTACAGATCATTGGAACCCAAAAGTTATATTCTCTTTTATTTGGGAGGGACAAATATCTCCTGCAATGTGCTGAGTTTCGTTTTGTCACTGATTGAGTTTCTCTTTTCATATTTTAATTGTTTAACACCTCTCACGAATATTATGGATAAATTATTGCAACAAAGATTATCGAGGATATGCTGATTCAGTTCAGTGCAAACAAGTGAATCGAATTAATACTTCTTCTGCGTTGCCAGATAAATTGCTGATTGCTAAGAAAAGCTGAAATCCTATATAATGCCCGCATCATTACAGGATTATCGTCATTTAGTTTTTCATTCATAAAATTAATGCGCTTAAAAATATTTTATGTCGTGAATATACTTCAGAGGAAATGTCCTATGAGACGCAATCAGTGATATTAATTATTTACGATTTTTGTCAGGACCACAATAGATACATTTCTATTAGCGTGCTATGTTTTCTAAGCTAGTTGGCTTAACTTGGTATAGTTCATGGTAAAATATCATTACAAGTAGCATTTACCTTTTACAAAATACTAAAGTAGGAGAATTGCCTGTGGACATACGCATTGAGAAAATAAAACCAAGAACATAAGTGAGTAAAATAGAAGCAGTGATAATGATCAGATAGATCAAGAAGTGGAGAAAACAAGAAGTATAATGGAGGAGTGGTTGATGAGAAGTTCCACGATGGGAAAAAGAAACGATACGAATATAACATTTCATGTTCATACCTAATGACGGGGCCACGTGGCTCAAATTTACTTCCGGGATGCCAAACGGCAAACTTAATCACTTCCTCCTTTTCCCTGGCCAGTGGAGCGGCGGAAAACTTTTTATTTTTTCAAAAATTAAAAGTAGTATTTGTATTGATGATGATTGATTCCTCAAGATTTTAAAATATATAATATTATATTGTAAAAGTTTTTATGTTATTATACCTTCTAAGTACTTGCACCTGTGATAAGTGATCAAGGAAAGCATTTTATGTAGCTGTACTTTTCTTATTTTCAGTTTTACTGAACATTATTCTTTACTTTTAAGAACAGTTATTTGTAAATAAAATCTTGTTTTTTTAAATCTATTTTATTTTATACTTTTTAGTATTAGAATTGGTTTATTTATTTGTCTTAATGACAAATCTTTCTTGTTCATAAGTATGTGACTATTAATATTTTATTTTTTCACTTGGTCTATTCACGTGAATAGTGACGCTCATTCTATTCATTTCTTGCTTGATCAATTTTAACAGACGGTATCAATCATGATAGCAATCGCTGTTCAACTTGTAAATAAGTGCTGATGATGTCTGATGTAGGACCATGATCCAGAAAGGGATAATATGCTTTGGGGGGTGTCAAAGTCTTGTTAAAAAACAAAACAAATGAGCACACAATGGACTGTCCTACCATATGATAATAAGGAGTTAAATTTTAAACACTTTTTATTTTGATTTCAAAAACTTTGCTTCAAGCTTGTTTCGAAAATAAATAATGGGTAATCATTCATGTGTGCATTTCGATTGATTGCGATGAATAATCATCGTAATTTTTTTTGTACGAAATATTAATTTTACGACAATCCAGAAATTTGGTGATAGCAAATGTAGAAATTGTCTCTTGACAATGATCTCGTGTCCGGGACGTCCATGTAAATATACTCCCTTTGTATTTGGATCATGTTGCGGTTTCCTCGCGGATAAAACGACGAGGAAGGTGAAAACAGCTGGTATAATCAGTTTTTAAATGTTAAGTATTTGCTCTGGGATAGGATTGGTAATTGACCCTCTCCATCGTATGTAACGCGAAAAAATTATCGAAGGTCACAACATATAACCTAACGTAACCTGGGTACAAAATAATATTTTACCTCAAATGCGATTAGGTTTCCTTCCTGAGTTACATGCATGTGATTTAGAAGCAACATTCGAACCACTTCATTTCAAAAATGACGTACATTCCATTCACGATGAGAAAAATAATTCCTAAACATGTCTAACCCATGTTACGTTAAGTTCAAAGATTTATATTTTACTTTCTTTAGAGGTTTGAAACAATTATTCACCTGCGCCCTCCGGGTTGAAGACCATGAAGGTTGCCCGGGAATCCAGACACTGCACATAGGAAGACAATATTTATCACTATCTATCCATAAACATTTTTCTTTTGCCAGAAGGAATTTCTCTATTTCTGTTCGCTTGAATACAAATTAGGAAGTACTTATCACAAAAAACTACTGGAATCTAAGGAAAATGAGGGAATTTTCTGTAAAATTATACAATTATCCTGTTACTTAATTCGTTAAAGATTTGTATTAAATTTGACAACATTTGGATCGTTTTTAGCAACCTTTTAACTTAATTCGCACTTCAAATCGAAGGGTATTCGAAAGGGTATTCGAAAGGTGATGATGAAAATTAGTTTGCAATTGCCACTGTTCAGCTGAATGAACTCGAGCATTAATGCATAATGTCCAGAGCATAATATGAAGATCTCATTAATTAGATGTGTTGCTGAGTTGTGTGGAATAGAAATTATTTTCCTCAACGTTTGCTCACAAGACAGCAAGAAAACTTCCTTTTTTCTGGTTTCATCACCACGATTTATGATCGACGAAGAGATTAAGTTCAGTATTAATGAAATTACATGCTACTTAAAATATCTTAATACTTTGAAAATAATATGTATAAATATGTAAAATAATTGTTCTTAATGAAGTACCTTCGTCTGAGATGGACATAATAGCCTGGATTGATGCAGAATTTTATTCATTGGTGTGGGATGATGGCAGTACTTTCTTAGGATTGTTGTCACAGAAATGCAACACAACTGTTGAAAAAACAATAGAAGTTACAATACCTACAATTGGACTATTGTATGTGAGTCCAGGGGTTATTAGAATTTTTTAAATTATTATATAAATTACTTTTGTATAAATTCTACTATTAACGTCCATTATATGTTTAATTACTTTCGTATATGTGGTTGGAATATTTACAATTCACGTTTGACTCTGTCTAGAGAAAAAAATTGTTGAATCATTAGGTTTTGTTGGCTGAAGCAGAAGTTCCCCAAGAAACCAACTCCGTGAGTTCAAGTCCATGGTTTTTTTCAACATATCTTCGAGGGAGAGCGCTAGAAATCCATTTAAGTGGACACCTCTCTCTAGGAGGTAAAATAATAGTACAGGATGCGCAGATTCAGAAGCAGCTTAGCTACTAAAAAGAATAGTCGAACGTCTATCTCGTAACCCACTGTAAATTCGAGTTTGAACTATTGTCGGGATTATATCCTGTGCATGTGAGAGAAATAAATCAATCGAAATTTTACCAATTCGGTTGGGACATCAGTTTACTCTTAGGAGAGTTAGGAGTATTAAAACTCCATAGGTGCTGAACTTGCATTGAAATGTCATGTCACTGTTCATTTGAAAGGTCCCGAAATCTATGGATTAAACGTAAATAACCGTTCTTTTCGTAAGATAATTTTTACATCCCTTCTCACTCCACCTATGGGGTTATAGAGCTGTTAACCCCCTCCTTCTCCCAATGGTGGCTCAATTTTGACATAACATTAGAAGTGTATCTATTCATCTCAACGCTCATAGCTACGAATTCGAATTTCGTCCATTTTCAGTCATTTTACGAGTATATTTCACGCACACCCCTGTGGTAGCTCATGGCTCGCATGCTTACTTATGAGTCATTCAGGGTACAATTGCTGGCGGTGCCAGATAAAATTTGTAGCTTTTCACTTCAATGTCCCAGTTCATATAGCAGTGACAATTGAAAAGCGACCTCCTCCTATCAACCTCCTACTACTTCATAATAATTCATAATTTATTTAACAACAATACCAATACAAATGAATTCATAATTTGATTTCTAGTATATCTTAACTTAGGTTTTACCGTATTTTTAACGGGGAAAATGTTTACTCATCTGTTTTTCTACCTAAGCACAATACATATTAGTACGTCCCCTGTTTGTTACGTCCTGTTATATCATTTTAATCGCATCTCGTTCCATGCACATTCTGCAGCTGACTTCGTGGAATATACTACTCCTAGTATCACGAACTCTTACTATTACTAACTAGTTCTACTAACACCTCCACGTGCGTCATGTTGGTATATCCAGGTATATCCACCCACAAACAATACCTCCCATATCCTATCGCCCCATGTACATAAGTTTCAACAGCACGCTACACTTCCTAAATACAATTACTGCAATGTGTAAATAAAATAACCTAAATACAACTCTTTCAGAAGGAAGATGATTCACCTGGAAAGCCCCGAAAGTTATTGTATCGACCCTTACATCGGTCATTTCGCGCTATTTTCACATCTGACCCTTCCTATCTCTAGTCTTAGGGTACCGTGCCCCAATGAGATCTGAACTTAAACTAAACGGCATTAGTATTATAATTATACGAAACAGACACACTGACAACTATGGATCCGATGCAAATAGGTCAGTTTTAATTATATTTTCCTTTATCCCCTTTTAACACTCACTTTAGGGGATCAGTATCAGCTCAGCCATGCCAAAAAGTTTGGAGTGGTCACGGATGTCATTTTCGACAACGTTTGCATGTCATCCCCTTCCCTAGAGGTAGTTAAAGGACCTGGACGTGGTCACGACGCCACTTTTCACACGACTGATTTTCAACACGAATATTTTCATGATTAGACAAAAGAATGGAGAATTGTTGATGTAGACTGCTGGAAATATTTTCAAAATAATACTGAAATTGCTTGTGTTGAACAAATATACCGAAATATATACAGGTTATTATGAATCTTGTTCCGAAAATTAAACTATTAACCTACATACAGATTTTAATGTCTTCAACTTTAAAAACATTCCAACCCTCACTTAGGTGTGGATATTCGTAAACTCCTTTCTTAGAGGACAGTTTCGATCATTTTTCGGGTCACGCTATTCCCAATCCCCACCTCTTGGGATGTAGTGCACCTCATGTGGCCTAAATGGTTACATAATGCTATTGGGAATACGATTATACATACAAAAACCATGGGCGTACACTAATATCGATCTTTTTACGTCTCGCCCTTCCCACAATCAGCTCTAGGATACTGTACCTCTATGTAAACTTCAATTGAACTAACGGCATTAGTAGTTTATTTAAACATATCATCAACCCTAAAAATATGGATCCGACGAAATTATCTTTTTTTATCCTTCAAATTAGTTTTCAATTATTTTTACACACAAACCTTTCAAAGAGGGTGCTAGTGTTATCTTTTCTTCATGAAGGGCTACATTTAAACTTACATGATATCGTAATTTTACTATCGAATCAGCGACGCCGAAATTGGACCTGTCAGTTGCATATGTCATGTTCGATTTTTTTTCATGGCATTCTCTTCCTTAGGGATGCTAGGGTTTATAAGCGTTGATTGTGTACTTTGACGTCATCGAGAATGTCACTAATAATTTCAGTGACTCCGAAAACTACGATCTCAATATTAATATCGGTCACTTTTGAATATTTTTACGTTTCACTGCTTGTCAACCTCCCAAAAATGGGTGTTTATTCCTTATCGGGGATGATTAAAACGTATGTGGTAATGAGGTGTCACTTCACTTCAACGATCCCAAAAATTATTTATTCAACACTAATATCAGACGTTTCTTATTACTTTTACCTGCCTCTTATTCCCGCCCGTATCCAAAGAGTGCTATGGGTGTACTATCTCCAATATGGACTGAATGTTAACTTATGAAGCGTAGAACGCTTGCTTATCCTACTAAACCGCACCGAAAACTATGATTTAAATTCTAATATCGGAGTTTACCATTATTTTTACATGACATCCCCATCTCACCCCCTCCGTAGAGATACCAGGGACGTGTTATCCCCACAGTGCTTGTTTTTCGATAGTCAATCATTTATATATCAAGTTTGGTTGAAATCCAGGAACACTAACGTTATGGTGGCATACATACGTAAAACATTTCAATCCCATTTCATCCCGTCAGGGATGGATTTTTGTAAAATTCTTTCTTAGCGGATGTCTGCACCCTAAAAGGAACCTATTTACCATATTTCAAGTTTGTAAGCATTTTAGTTTCATGAGTAGTCAGTCAGTGAGTGGTACAGAAAATGGTTCCATCCAACTAAATATACACTGCAGTTCACAACGGGCCACGGGACTTTTAAGACAGATTGGAAAGTTAGAGGATGATAACTGTGATTGCACTGGAGGACAGAAGATGCCAGGTCACATACTTTTGGATTGACCGATTTACGCTGCAGAAAGAGCAGAGTATATAAATCACTACAAGAAGGAAGACATATTGAACATGACAGACAAGAGCCAACTAAGTGAGACACATACAAAATATGACCTATATGAAGACTTTGTGGGGAAGATACTTGGATTACGACAGACGCTGGAATAGTAGACAATTCGTATGCCTCCTCGCCGGCGCGGACGGACAACACCGAGATGGCTACGATGCACGGTACTGATGTTCAATTCGATAATATGCAGTGGAGAACCTTGTTGTGTACTGCAATAGAGACAATGTGGACATGGGATCAAATACAATTTTCAAAGTTATATTTTGCTTATATTGTGACTTGACAAAATGTCGGCTCATTTGAACCGTCGGTTCAAAGTGGAAATTGTCAATCGTCAAGTTGTTGGGACCGAGAGGAACCTCCGGTCTTACGGGCGGAGGGAGCCGGATAAACACCAAGACAAGGAACAAGCTGCAACAGTCAAAGCCACCGCTACGCTCGGAAGCAAGGCGCACTTTATATGGGCGGGGAATTCGAGGGTGGAGCATGGGAATTATGGGACCACATTCCCGTAAATCTCATAGCCCCCCAACAAAACAAAAAAAATCACATACATCACTTTCATTTCGATTGATATGATTTTTCTTTTGTAGCACTTCACTGTCTCACTGCGGGTCGACGTCCGTATGTTCGGTGATTGCAGTTTCTTCATGCACCGATCGTGTTGCGACAAGTCTCGGTGAGTTGGGTCTATTTTAGACGCCCACGACTAGTGGTTACTCATGTGTCTCACCAGACATGTGGCGAATAAGTCGTGTTATTTACATCTATCCTTTACAACGTTTTAATTAATGTAAACGTTAGAAATTCTTGTTACACAGGTTGATGCACTGTTTTTCATTGAATTGCCAACATTTGAAATAAATATTTATCACTAATAATCACATTAGCAACAAACAAAATTTTTAGATAAATCTGATAAGAACTTACAATAATCTATGTCACTTAAGGTAGGGTACTTCGTTGTTTTCACACGAAAATATTACCTCGTTACCTTTGAAAATTCTTAACGTAATTATTTTTGAAATACTGTTACGTTATTAATAATTCCAAATTTTCATTTAATTGGAAAATTAATTGAATTGGAATCTTACCCAATCTCACGTTACAGTTGAATCTACGTTAATGAACATGATCGTAAACATAATACAAATAATTTTACTTTTTAGTTAACAAATTGTAGAATCAATCATTCAACAACAATTTAATTACAAATTTACATATTTAGTGTGAACAATTCAAACATTTTTGTTATTTGACTTCAATTGTTCTATTAATTCATGTAAACTCATCATATCCTTTTGACTTAGAATTAACATAACATTATTTTGAAATGTACTCCTTTTAGCACTTTGATATATTCATTCTTCTACTACTGTTATCCATTATGAATTCAGAGTTACAAGATCCTAATGACAAATACAAATTTAATAAATCTTCATTAACATATTTAAGATAACAAACATTGTCATATTGAAAATTCACTTATCATGAAATATTATTTACATGCTTTCACAGGATCAACCATTAAATATTTACATTTATTCACGAACTGTGGACAAACTTCACTCTTCTGTGTCTCGGTAAGCGGACTACTTTCCCACAAGTTACATGGAATGGCTTTTATTCCTTTGCCTTCCCTTTGTTACATCATTATATCACAATGTAGTATCACACGTCCTTTATTAACAATTTCCTTAAAATTTAAACGTGGTACCACATGCTGACATAATAATAGGACACCTGTTTATTTTATCACAGTTTTCCTTCTGAATCTAATATATCGTTACATTACTTAATGTCCTAACCTTATGTGATATTGACATTAGTATGACAACGGGAGCGTTTGTAAATGCAGATAAGCATATTTCTTATTCCAGTCATTGGCGTCTGCCTTTCTTCTGCAAACTACAATCCCCCTTTTCTTGTTATTATACCCCCCTCTAATTCGAGTACGGTTTGAAATTTCAAAAACTATATTTACTCACAGTTATATTATTTAATAATTTAATGTTTCGACTTTTAAATTACTATCATTAAAGAAATATTTCATTAATTTTGATGACTATTTTATTCGGCTCTTGGATATTCTAAGTTCTGGAAATTACGTTTTCAGATTTCCCTTTCGAACGACACGTCACGAAGGTTGTGTTCCCTAATAACAGTGCGAAATCAATTGAAAATTGATCATTAATTAACTCGGTTTGAAAATTTAATATTTGGAATATTGAATTAATAAGATTACAGAATTTTTTCTCCATAATTACATTCCCCAAAAATCTTTAAACTTCGTATTTCTATCGAAGTAATACTCCTTTTATACTTTGCATCATATCTGCATTCTATGTGAATTCCAAGTCAAAGTCGAGCATCCTTTGTCAGAAGACGACAAAAATTTCCATGCCTATACCCAGGTAGTGTTCGGGACCTTTCCTCCCCAATGACCCCAATGCCGGCATACTGCTTCGCGGTTATCTTATCAGTTGGTCTTGCTCTCGTTCGAAGTTATTACGTGCCTCACCTATTTTGGGGGTCACACCTCGCAACGGCGTTGCGACTGTTCTTAACCTTTTACGAGTTGCTCGTTACAGTATCGATGGATCGCCCCTATCCTCACCACATACGCGGTATTTATAAGCGCGTGGCAGATTATCTCTGAATTTATCGTAGTTTCCTCCCTTTCATCCAACATTCGTTCACATTTGCTTGTTAACGGGATACACATTATTATTTTTATATATTAGAGGTTCGGAGTCATGTTGAGAGATCGAAACAAAATAAATTTCCCCCCCCCTTCCTGACTCTTGTTTCATTTTTTTGAAAAATAATTAGTCATTAATCATCCAATTTTTTTTCTTTCCGATTTAGAATCATTTTTCTCAGAAATATGAAATTAATTTCTAGAGCGTCACTCATCATTTTTTTTTTTTTGAAATATGCAATTTAGCTACTTTTACGAGGATTCATTAATCAACGTAATTGGTTGTGAGTCAGGTTGAAAACAATTTTTTAATAACATTTTATTATTTGTTTTTACCAAATATCCAGGCTCAAATTACTTTTTATTTATGTCCCCTTCCTTGAATTGTATTATTTCGCGAATTTCATCATCTGCAAGTTGAAAATTCCTAGTACAGGCAGTAACATTTATCTGCAATGCCATTATCTGCAATACCTCTGCTCTACATTTTCGTCGTCGTTTTCGCTCTCTTCCTTTTGCCACCTGCTTAGGAAATCCGAAAGGCCCATTTTAGATCCGGGACAGTATATTATGCGAAACGAGAATTGTGACAGCCAAATGGCCCAGCGTCGTAACCGATCTTTGTTAGTGTGGCATCTCATTAAGAATTCTAAAGCCTTATGATCTACGATCACTGTGAAAATCCGTCCCATTAAATAGGTTCGGAATTTCTGGAAAGCCCATACTACGCTTAAAGCTTCGCGTTCCGTCGTTGAATACCTTGTTGAAGACCCCTTCAACCGCGGCTTCCTAATGCGATAATATTATGCTGTCGTCCTTCTCCTTCCTGGAATAACACGGCCCCTAATCCGTATCCACTGCTATCGGTTTGCACGAAGACTGGTTTGCAAAAATCTGGGTGACAATACCTCCCCTGGGGGTGCTGGGGCTTATACGGTCTGATTGTGAACTTTAGCGTCTTTGAGAAAGTCACTACTAATGTCAGCGGTCCCAAAAACTATCATCTCAGCACTAACATAATCTTTCTCGTTTATTTTTACTTTTCATCCCCTCCGCAAAGGGAGAATATTTCGTCATGGGATGATCGAGCTTTTCGGATTCATAAAAAATGAATTATTCAACACAAATGTTGGTCTTTTTTATTATTTTTGCCAGACCCCATTCCCATCCCTACCCCTTGGAAGCTAATGGTAAAAAATCTCAAATGTGGACTGATTGTGAACTTCCAAATATCGGGATGTCCTTATCCATACCAACGACATCGAAAAGTATGTTTTCGATCCAGCATATGAATTTTCCATTATTTCTACATGTCACCCTCTTCCGACCCTCCCGAGGGATGTCTTACCGCCACAGTCTTGGGTGACCGATATACAGTCATCTATGTATCAAATTGGTTGAAATTACTTCAGGCACTCTCGAGGTAAGGTGGGATACAAACATAAAACATTCATGTATTCTAGACGAAAACGGTACTATATATGTTACTGGAGTTACAACCGTTACTATAAGATAAAATGCACTGGAAACGTCAGACGCTATAGGAAACGTTGGTTTCAAGCGCGTGAAGTAAGTACTATTAGTAGTCTTGGTGATCAATATGTGACTGAGACTGGAACTGGCAATTTCTTAACGGTAAGGACAATGGGGAATGGGTACAGACCAACTGTTTTAAGAAACACCGTTACTGAGATTTTAGGTAAAACAGATGAATCAGGTAGGACAATTCACGAAGGACAATATATGTTTTATTGAGACGTATGACTATGAAATATAATAGTTACATAATGGGTGGAGTTAGTCCACTCATCGAAGAGGTCACAGAGGTAATGAAATATGGTGTAATTTTTTTCTTCGGGAATATGTTTTGAGTAGTTAGGAGTTAAACATACTAAATGTCCCTTGATCTAACTGTGACGGAAAGGGGTGGAAAGGTCCCTGTTTTGTTTTTACTAATATCTCGAAGTCGGTGAGTCGTAAGAAAAAGCATACTCTTTAAATAATAAAAGGTTATAAAAAATTTCTACAAGATTGTTGCTATTCATTTTTTTCTGTATACCATATGGTTTTTTGAGATATTTGCACACGAGAAACGTTAATGTATGGTAATAAAAATTTCTTCCCATTTTATCAAATTCATACCTCTAGTACCTCAACCATTTGTTTTAAAGAAAAAAGTTCACTACACTGTTCTAGAACATTAAGTTTACTTTACTATATATTTATTTTCCATCTTTAATTGGTCCGAGTTTATAGTAATTTTCAAATTTTTAGGTTAATTCAGGCTCACTTGGAAAGAAAACCTCACATCGTTCTTTCTCGTATTTATCGTTTTATAATTACCCTATCCGTATCAGTGCATATAACATTCAGGGAAGGTCATTGTATAAAATTTATAAGTAATGAAATTTCAAACGAAATATAAACAACACAAGATATGTTAAGTAAGGAAAAGAAAAATTGACAGCGTTTTTGAGCAACATTGCAAGAAGATAAATATAATATATGGACATACTTCATCTATCACTATAATCGAAATGAGGATATGACAATTATTATTATTCTGAACCACATCCATATAACGGAGAAGAGCAGTCAGAGAAGTTGTCATGTGTCAAAGAAAGCAGCTCAAACATTTTTCTCCTTATACAAAATTTAAGTTTCCAGAAAAATTATTACCAAAATCTTAATTGGTCGAGGAAATTTTAGACCGATTATGGCTTGAATGACACATATAAGATCTTTCTTACTTTACGTACGGAATAAGTCACATGCTCAGTATAATGCAACTTCTCATTTCTCATCAATCGAATTACGATGCTTCCTTACAACACCTATTTTCAGACCATGTAATGTTTCTTTTATATTACACCTATTTGGAACAGGTTTACCAAATCCCATTATATGAGGGTTTTCTTCAGTGATCTGTAGCTCATTCTCTACACATGTAGCGTCACACATTCAAGACCCACTGTTCTTCCTCTTCTAAGTGTTGGCGTGAATGCCCCTCCCTTCCAACTTCCAACACCAGATCATCAACATACGGTACACAACTTGTGACATGTTCATCTATCGACCACAACGCACTGTCCAGATCAAGGAACCACTGACCGACCACTGAGGGCATCCCACAGTCCCTCTAACAGTGCTTGCATCCCCTAATTCTAAGTATACAAATCTATCTTTAAAATACAATTGCACTAATCCCAATAAATACATCGGCAAAGTCTTTTTCTAGGTAATGCTTCAACTGGGTTATTCCATGTCAAATCAACACAGGTTCTAAACCTATCTCAGATTTTGATAAAATTTTGTAGGGAGATGACCATGATATAGATAAAGAAAAGTACCAAGTATTGTTGTAAAATTTCAGCCCTTTTGTAAGTTACAACGATGTAAAGGAAGCTCTCCTAACTGAGATGGAGACCTGATAGAGGTGTCATTTTACAGCTTATTTAATAATCTTGACAATGATAAGTTTTGCAAAGACATGGCGTTTGAGAAGTTTTGCAAAGACATGGCATATCAGTTAAAGAATACTACAACTCTGCAACAGAGCCTTGAAATAAGACCTTGCAGACAAGGCGGTCGAGATATCTGGCTGAATCCCGATGTGTCTGAACTGCATTAATCTGTATGAGACGTATTAAATTCTTTGAAATAGAATAAATAAAAAATATATATGAAGTATAACTTGCACATTTTGCGTGAATATTGGCGGATAACCATTACTTCTGCTTCCCTATTTGCAATTATCACTGCACTCTATGGCTTGTCCGCAGTAATAACTCGATATACTAACGACATATTGGGTATTTTCCTCCGAACATATATTTCTTGAAAGCACCCGATATTAATTTCATATGCTCGCCTATATTTCCCCAATTACGGACAAGTGTTTTTGCCCCTCTGAAGATTGTTGCATAAATTTAATCAAAATCAATTGACTGTCATTTCTCTCTTCGCCCCAAAGTATATTGCACTTTGGACTCCGCATCCCATGACCACTTTTTATTTCCATTCACTGACAATTTATGTAATCACCTGACGCGTCCTTCTTCGTGCAGCCTCGGTATTCATGTCCCTCCTGTGCACAGGTCGACACACATTCTTGGTCTCCGTGCAGACCGGTACCAGATGGCTGACTGAGAAAGCATCGCAAGGGCTCCCATCCTCCTCCACCCGCATATTATATGTCCATAAATATCCTTCTTTGCGTAATCAGCTTCTTATAAGACTCTTTGTCCTTCTCCAGGACCCAATTTTCTGTTATTTTGTTTTTATACTTTGTTCTGTTCAATACCTTAGCCTGCTTTACAAATTTCTTTACATCTATCTCAAAATATCATTCCGATACTTAGGAATATTTTCCTTGGTACTGCCCTCCATCCCATAGACTCGAAGACGCGTCTTTTTCCGTCCAACTACCCGTACCTTCACTGATTTATGCTTCACCGTTAATGCTACTACCTTTCCTTCTCTTCTTTGTTTGGCAAAACAAGTACAGCATCCTTCGATAACGTTTCCTGTGTTTCAATTATTATTGCGAAGATTCAAAAGCTGTAGTGATATAACAGGGAGAGGAGTCACCAATAGTGAAATTAGTAAGTGGGTTGTCGGATGTGCCACTCATGGCATTTGCACCTCTCTAAAAGAGTTTTGAAAAGTGCTCTTTACTTCAAGTGAACAGGATAAGGATTTTGAGAAAGCACGCATAATGAAAGACGCAGCTAACACCTCTAAACTAGCAATATGGCTAGAAAATAATCCTCTCTCCTGAAGTCAATGAAATCATATCAATTGCTACAGGAGTGCTAAGAGGTGAGGCAATTAACTACTCCAACGCCATTAATGTGGCAAGCGAGTAATTAGAAAAATGGTACAATTGCTATTTTCAGATGTCAAGTTGTCACGCAAAGATGCACTCCCTCTTTCCTTTGTTAGTTCATCGATTAAGATTCACGACGAAAACTTTGTAGACCCTTTCCTAAGATTCCAAAAGAATTTTCATAATCAAAAAAATCGATGAAAACCACAAGTATTACTTTATTGGCTTTCATTACCGTTAGTCTTTTTCAATGAAGATGCTATGAGGAAAACAAACGAATCAGTTGTAAATATACTGTTTGACCCAGTCAAGGATGTCATAGACCTGTCACACTGTAATGTGGTTTTTGATGAAGGATTTCTCGTGCATAAAGTGATTTGGCAAAAGAGGCTCCTCGTTGCATTAATATGTGAGGGAGATGTGAAATTCGTTAAGAAACACTACCTTGGGTAAATATGCCCCATAGTATTCGATGGATACAACAACTCAGCTAATAGTACATAGCTAGGCAGAGCACGTATGACGCTACCGAATGAAAATGTAGCTACACATTCATTTTAATCTGGATACCAAAATTAAAGTAACGCGAGAACGTCTTCTTTCCAATCAGCGCCATAAATCTAGATTAATCGGTCTCCTCCTGCCTAAACTCCATTGCTAGAACCACCAAAGTGGCAGTTATTGGGGGATATGTCGACCTTACACTACTGCCAATCGCGAGTACACCAGAAGACCACAACATCGCAGGGCTACTCATCAAACATCACCAAGGTAATGTTGAAATCAATGTGTACTTCGACCAACAGATGCAGCAACTGAGACTGAATGATATTCTTTTCCTACGTGCTTTCAAAGACTGCGATAGTGCTTTCAAAGACTCTGCAGCGTTTCGTCGAACTAAAATTGTTTTAATGAAACTCTACAAGAATAACCAGGACATCCTCAGAGCAATTGGGAATTTTTACTACCCCTCCTCGACGCCGTTTATGGTTGAGGAAGGCGGGAAAAATGCATCCAGAGAGGGTATGGCGTTCCAGTCAATGAAAGCTTACTAAATCTCTGTCGCTATGTCTTCTTTTAGACCATAGCAAAAATAAAACCGGATATTCCATGTCTACCACCAAGCGAGAGGGTCACGAAAGACCATTCGTTTACAACATTTCTCTAGGTGCAGCTCTGGTTGGATCTCCCAGAATTATGTGACTGGGGATGCAAGGCCAGTACCATCTTACTCTTGTACTTAATAAAGAGCAAGCTGCACCTTAAGAAATTTTGAATATCATCTTCTATAAGTGCACCAAATATTGAAGTTCCAATAAATGATAATGCAGGAAGACTTTCATGAATTGCTCATTATTGTACCTGTACTGCCAGGGTAACTGCCAAAATGGTGAGCTTATATTTGCAACTGAAGTTGATTTTGATGAGTCGAAGTTGTTTTCATGTTCTCAGCCGAAACCTTATCTAACGTTGATCAGCCAGAAGGTAGGTTAGAAGTCGGGCCTTCACGACCCAAACGAGTGAGCGAGAGCTTCTTAATTCCAACTTTAAGATAACTATCATAATTTTATATATATGTAAAAGCGAAATACCACTCACTGACTAAACACTAAATCTCAGAAACAACAAAGCCTACAAGGTTTAATTTTCGCAGGTAGGTTTCTTTTAGGGAGTAGACATTCGCTATGAAACGATTTTACGAAAATTCATCCCTAAGGGGGTAAAATGGGGATCGGAATATTTTATATATCTATCCTATCACAGCTCTAGCGTGCCAGAAACGTTTCAACTAAACTTGATACACAGATTACTAACTAAATGACAACAAGCACTATGTGGGTCAAACATCCCTTACACCCTTAGGGAGGGGGTAAGGAGAGGATGACGTGTAAAAATAATGGGATAATCCGTTATTAGATTCGAAATCATAGTTTTCTAAGACATTAGGATGGATAAGGACGTCCCAGATACTTCTAAGTTAACAATCAGTAACACATTGCAGATAATAAACCCTAACATCCTTAAGGTAGGGGTGGGAATGATGGACAGGTAAACATAAAAAATCACCAATATCGGTGTTGAATAAATCATTTTTGAGACAGCTGAAGTGAAGTGACACCCTCATTGCCAGATAAGTGCATGATCACCCCCTATAAGGAATAAACACCCTTTGTGTTGGGGGTGACAAGGAGTGAAATGTAAAAACAATCGAAAGTGACCGATATTAGTGTTCAGATAGTTCTCGGTACCGCTGAAGTTAGTAGTGACATTCTCGAAGACGTCGAAGTCCACAATCAACCCGTACAAACTTCAGCACCCCTAGGGAAGGGGATGCTATGAGAGAAATATTGAATATGACATACCAGTGACGAGTCCATAATTTTCGGCGTCGCTGAGTTGATAGTGAAATCCCAATATCGTTTAAGTGTGATCTTGGTCCTCATGAAACAAACACACCACTAGCACCGTTTGGGAGGGTAGGGGTGGACATGGATTTATGGATAAAAATAATTGAAAACTAATATTGAAATATATAAAAAGAAATGTGTCGGATACATAGTTTTAGGGTTGGCGAGATGTTTCAACAACCAATGCCGTTATGTTCAAGATATCAAATAGGAGCACTGTATTGTTAGAGCTGGAGGCGGAAAGAGCGAAATGTAAAAATAACGAAAAAAGGCCGATATTAAAGTCGAGTCCATGGTTATTGTCCATGGTATCGAGACGATTAATCGTATTTCCAATGGCATCATGTACCCTTCAGCCACATGAAATGCAC
>NNCF01127245.1:204685-223483 GCA_002313205.1 Laupala kohalensis | reverse complement strand
AATACACGAAATCTCAGAAACTACAAAGCCTAGAAACTTGAAATTTGACCGGTGTTCCTTTTAAGGAGTAGGCATTCGCTAAGATACGATTTTACGAATATCCATCCCTAAGGGGGAGAAATGGGGGTTGGAATATTTTATGTATCCCACCGTAACTCTAGAGTGGCTGGAGCAATATAACAAAGAAGCGTCCGATATTGGTGTTGAATAAATCATTTTTGGGACCGCTGAAGTGAAGCGACACTCTCATGCCAATTTCGTATTATAAACTCATTACTATGAACACAGCTGTAAAGGGCACACAAATCATAGAAAAATAATTAATATTATTAACTTTACCAAATCTTCTACATATACTCAAGTAAGAAAACGGTTGAATAACACTGTTTAAAAACATAAATGTTTCAAAAAAGCGAAATTTATACCGTTTCTTCCGATACGTCTACTTAACTACTTTTTAGAAAATAAAACTAAATATATCTATTATACGACGAATGATTATTATGTTTGTGACAACATTTAAAAATTTCGAGCCTCAATACGCAAAATATAATGAGTTATTAATTTTTTTCAAATAAATTGCTAAGAACGACCTGTACATTTTTAAGGAATACAATTTGTACTGTCATCTTCAGTAAAATGCCGTGAACACATGATCAGTGAATTGAATTGGTCTCAACTTCTCAAATAAAACAGCCACATCCAGCACAAGTGAATCATGAGCCTACTTTATTTAATAGTTCCCTTTTTCTTCTTGACCTTGTTTCNTATATATATATATATATATATATATATATATATATATATAGAGAGAGAGAGAGAGAGAGAGAGAGAAAGATTGATTAATTTCCAATTAATAATCAATCTTATGAGGTTATTAATGATTCAAATGTATTAGTGAGCGGAAGATTTCCGTGGCCGTTACAGGCAAAGTCGTGAGGGAAGAGGGAAGTCTCTCAGCCGTTGGAGTGGGCGCAGAGCTTCCTCGTTATAGGAACCAAATTTAAAGAAATGGGAGGGGAAGTGAGCTGTGTACAACGTATTTGTTTTGATCAGAAGTGGTTGGAAGCGAAAAATAGCGGGTACATCGAAAGCAGAGTTCGTTCGAAAAGAAACTTGTAGGAACGGAAATTTACTCAATGTTTTGAAAGAAATGGAGGTCACGTCAGTTGTAGGGTACAAAATCGAACACGCAGCGGCCAGAAGAGGCGCGAGAAGAGAAAGGTTTTCTGAGTTAATGGGTCCACAATAGCTGCATGGGCGTGAGAGGGTACTCCCTTAGGTCGCGTAGTGACCAGCAACATAGGAGTGGTCGACAGACGAACCAGACCGTGGGAGTTAAATACGTTAATGAGACGAGCGCGGCCGTTGAAAATTTACGAAGTGGAATAAATCTAGTGTCTTTGTTGTTAAAAAACTGTCTGGTGAAGATTGCTCAAAAACGGTTGGAATGGAGGAAGCCATTGAGCGTGGAAATATTTTAAAATGCAGCTCGTGGATTGGCTTGGTGCGCGCGTTCTCAAGTTGAAAGTTAACCTATAACAGTAACTCCACGAGGAGAGCAATTTGAAAATATTGGAAGAGTAAGTCACATGATTTTTGAAAACGTAGATCACGTGGGTGACAGACGGACAGAATGGGGCGAAAGCTCATTTATACGAGTGCAGGGACGAACTTAGAACATTCTACCTACGACTCCGGAGATTCTAGTGAGCATTCTAGGGCTATTCTGATTCTGCATATTCTAATTACGAGAAATGTCTTAGATGATTCTTAAAACATTTCGGAGAGCGATTCTTGTTATTCGTTCCGAGCATTTCGAGACTTAGTGCATTTTCCAATTCGTTCTGTCATTACTTGGAAGATTTTTCCGAGTGAACTTTGGAACTTTTGACCTTTTGGTCTGAATATTTTGTTCAGCTCAGATTGCCATGAGGTGGCAGCTTGAAGCTCATTAAAGTTGATGAAACTTCTTCCATTCGGAAATAGTCGAAAAACAATCGAACTTGCGACGCGCAACTTAGTTCGTGGCAATGTCGAGACGCGGTAGTTCCGAGAAGGGACCTGAATTCCGAATGGAGCGCTGACGCAATACGCCTGGGCGACAACTGGTGGAGCGAACGACTAGCTGTGAGGTGAAAAGCTCTAAAGCCGTATGTGGCATTGCAAATTCTACCACAACAAAAAACTGATTTGTCATCTATCAAAGGTAATCTCCAAGTTGGTTGCGTCCACCTTTAATATTGAAGCTGCAAGCGAGAAGATAATGTGCTTCGAGGGGATTAATGATAGCCCACGCTCAGAACTCATGTAACCAGTGTTAATTGAATAAATTGGGCATTAAAGGAAGATGAGTGGTAGTAATTGTCTTGTCCTTTTTGAAATTCAAATGATATTTGTTTGTTTTGGAGATGATGTAAAATCAAATACGGGGTTATTTTGTAAAGAGATGTGTTATTATGGTAATTTGGGAAATGTGTGATTTTTGGGGGCCGTGTAGCATGCAATATTTAATTTAAATATATTTGTGTAATTAAATGATTAAGTCAAATTATTTTATGCGTTTTCCTTGGATTGAGAAACCCCAGTATGTGTTATTCACTTATTTAAGAAAATAAGAACCCATTTACTTANTATATATATATATATATATATATATATATATATATATATATATATATATATATATATATATATATATTCTTCCCAATCAGATGTATTTCAATCTAAGTTCTACAAAAATAAATATTATAATGTTTAATTAATCAATTAATTAATTAGTAATTCATCGGAGAGAAGAAAACAACAGAACCTTTATGTTTATCATTTCTCACTCTATCTACCCTCCGATGGAAAGATTTTGGGATATTCTGTAAATAAAGCTCACAATGACATGATTGGTATAAATTATGAGGCCTCCCTATCATGGATGGGTTCACTGGATTCGTCTCAGAGACAATTGAAGGAGTTTTTGTTGCATCGTATAATGTTGGCGGTATTTTTAAGATAAAACAATAGTAATGTACCGTAAAGTCGAATTATTGAACGTTTTCCATCATTAAACTCTATATTTAAAAATATTGTAGGCAAATACACATGTTTTGAATTTTTTTAATTAACAAATTAAAATTTTGTTCTCAGTATGCAAAATAAAAATCCACACTTGAGTTAATTAGAATAATATTGAAAGTTTATGTTAAAATTGTTTATTTATTTATATGGAAATAAATAAACCCGTTTAGAGTATATTCATTTAATTGATAAAACTTAACATGAGTATAAAATAAAATGAGCAACGCAGTGCTCTGGTCGGTTTCTGGCTTAGATCTAACTGGTGCGACGGAGCGCACGCTAGCCAGAAGACCCAAGGTTCATAAAAGAAAGGATGCAATAGCAGGCAGGAGGATTTTGAATGGGACGGCCGCGAAAGCTATGTTGGGCGTTTTAGCAACACCCGGTCACCAGATGTTCACATATTGTATCTTTTTCGTGGTCCCTTAAGAATATTTCCTTTTTATTTTAAAAAAATCACCCTTATTTTTGTAATAAATGAATCAACATTCAACAAATGGCATATAATTTTCTATAAAATATGTACAAACGATACAGGTTTCAAATTTCTATTTTTCGACCTTGGAAGATAGTTTGTGTCTTTCTTATTTTTATGTTATATCACAAATTATCACTGTGCGTACATTGTCAATATTTCGTTAATATTATTGTGGGTACTTACGATATTCCGCTTTTCAATATTACTTCATCTTTTCCGGGTTAAAATCTCCCTGAAATTACTTCGCGTGCTTTTTTTTCTTTCGTGCCAACTGAGATTATCGTACTGACATTTTGTATGGTTATATTTTATTGGCTATTGTGAAATCTTAATAGTTAATTTTATTTTGGAAACTATGCAAACTCCGCCGCGTAGAAAATGTCACTTTCAGTTATAAATTTCTTTTAGACCGAACTTTTTCTTCTTCATTGAACTTAACTCGAGTATTAAATATATCTTCATTTCCATGTTGAACACTCGATAGTATTATCTGAAACTTCCTTTCAAGAATCAGTTCCTTCATGATTAGCTTTTGTGTCTTGCAAAAATAATTTACCTTATGAGTTAAACCTTATTTATGACAAATCGTAACAGATATTTTCTAATTTGGCTTTTAAATTTTCAGCGTTAATATTTAAAAATAATTTTAAGGTACTTAAAATTAGATATTGAAAGATTTAATTTTATGTTCCAGTAGAAGCTGATATTTTGTTTATATGCTTCTTGACTAGTTTCTACTTCTTTAGTATCTTCATCTTTTTTCAATACTTCATTGGTTACTTCTTCAGCAGCTGTATTCTTGAACTTTCTTGCAGTTACGTAAAGCATGTTCCTCGAACAGAAACTCGCATATTTCAAATTTTCAAAATGTGTTTGATCTTCTGGAACCATAGAGAATAGTCTATTGTTCAAGAATACGCGCTTGTGCTGCAAAGTTTTACCTGTAAAGAAACGCAAATGAAAGTTAACATTTTTTTCTTTTTCGTCGTTAATGTTTGATGATCTAAGAATATAGTAACAAAATAGCAGAAGTATGGTGATCCAAGACATAGTTGTTTTGTTTTTTTTTTGTATTTTTTACTTTTATAAAGTCTCATATTCATATTTATTGGGTTACTACTTGATTCGAAGATGTTTTCCCGAATGCAACATATTGCGGAAATAGATATACAATTTACTGATTATTTGATACATCAAATGAGTTCTTTTGAGTCCTCTAAAATTCTTACCGAATCTCAAATGTTACAATCACACTTTTTAATACTAAACAGGAAATAAATACAAGAGATCAGTTTCTTGATATAGAAAGCATAATAGAGGATCAGAATATTTCTGTTGAGATTAATTCGCTAACCAAGTAGAATCTGAGGATTTTAATGACTATGAACCACCAAAAACAAATCTATCGGTTAAGTAATTTTTTTCCAGTGATTATATCGAGTGAGCTTTTCCCACGTAACGGAGTCATATGGAAAACAACTAAGTGAACCAAAAATTTACTTCAGAAAAAATTACGAACTTCTTTGTCTCTATAAATGACGCTTGCGCGTTACTATCCCACACTTACCAGAAGTATGTTTATCTCAAGTATATATTAAGAAGAAAATAGGATATTTTTTTACGAGATTTCAGTTTCTTGATGATAAAAAGTACCTCAAAAATTTTAATAATTGGATAAAGTATTAAAATTAAATTATAAAAATCGTATCGAAATTTAATTTGCTATTGAGAGAAGGATGATCATTTTCGAGACACATCATTCTTTTATTGAATCAAATCACCAATTACCTTAAATATACCATAGAATTCATATTCTGCTCGCTCTCACTGGTAATGAGATTTATGGGTATCAGATTTGATATTATCTGCAAATCAAATTATCAATGAAACTACAATTTGCCAACTATACAATTATTCAGTATATTTTAAATAAACGTGCCAGGAAGCCAAATATTAATCAATTTGAAGATTCGTTTCATTAAATCTGTTTCAAGAGAAATTTTTTTTCATTCAAAATTTCTTTGCTTTGTTATGTTCACGTTTTCTGGAGTTGAAATAATAATAATAAAATAAATCGAGTCAGGAGAATGAAAAATTACGGAAGACGTAACAATGACAAATGAAAAAAAAAACCAGATGAATAGCAGCCTGAGCTTGTTTAGTCACTGGTACTCTGGCATTAGTTCAAACTATTATACATTTGAAGAAGAAGAAAATAGTATTCATTCATATAGATTCTTCAGATAAGCAATTTAACCATTCGAAGACTTAGAACAGCGATGCTCTCACTTAAATATTTCAATTAAAAGAACAAAGCAGAAGATGAAAGAAAGAAGAGAATTGGGAACATTAAAATTTGATGAACAAGACATAAATCTCATGTTTCATAACCAATATCTCAAGTAAATAAATAAATAAATAAAATAAGACGATGTGAAGAAAGGAGACGAAGCCTGAAACTTTACGAAATTTCATTAGCTTTTTAGGTATTGTGTGAAGTATCTGTGTTCATGGATTGTTGATTGTTGGAAAAATGTTTTTGGCAGTTCATCAAAAGATAGTTAATTTTAATAACACTCACATTTTATGAAATGTTTACTCTCGCGTTCCATTTCCTCTCCGACCAACTTTTGTTTTATAAAACCCAAATAGTGGATCTTCACAGTAATTTCCTATTAGTTATTTTAACTTTGAAGAAGAAAATAATGAGTTCCTCATACACGTAGTAAATAGAAAGTATAATAATGGCAAAAAAAAATTCGATCGCAAGATTTTAGCGGGAATATCCGTTTGACGCAGAAAAAGTGGTTTTTAGCATGACGTTGGACCGTGGGTGCGCACTGATTCCGGCTAAACGGATGTGTCAATTTCATTCACATTTCGAATTTAGCGTAGTATATGCTCGCTGCCGATGCTCGTTTTCTGAGTGTTTAAAACTTCAGTGTAAAATGTGCTTCATAAGCCGCGGCGACCACAAGCGTAAAATAAAATGTAGAAAACAGAAAACGGATATTGGTAAATACTCCTTTGTGAATAGAACAATTGTGAACTGAAATAACTTACCTGCAGTCATACTTACGAACTTACCAAAAAGAGTAAAATGTTTCAGCCACCGTCGAAATAGGAGTGTGTATATTGAGTATAGGAGTGTGTATATTGTACGTAAATGATATGTGAATGTATATTGAGCATGTTTGTATGTATGAGTGTTTCTGTATCTGTTTGTATGTGAAAATGTGTTTATGTACGTATGTGAATATACACACATGGGTCTCATGTAGATAATTAATTTCTTCACTCTAATTTCTTTCTCGTTGTAACCTTGTGTACAATTCTAACAATTTTATAACACGTGTAAGTATTTTATAGATATTTGAGCGATAATTTGTTATTTAACCTCTTATTATTGTATGACGTATACGTATTATGTTTTCTCAATCTGCCACCGAGTATTGCTCACTTTCAGATTAATAAATAATTATTATAAGATCTAAGTACATTGGAAAATTTCTTTAAAACGGTTCCAAATGTTTTCTTTAAATTTTCTGCGAGTAAAGTTTGTATGCATTATATTTCTTATGCATTACCGATATTTTGATCGAAAGTTTGGTGTAGACGAAAGAAAATAACTTCCCTGTCTCGCTACCTCATTTTTCTTACCTCCATTTAAATTTGTATAAATATTTTTTTAAAGTTAACTTTGCATATAGAGAAGGCTTTACAATGTACAATGGTTTTGCACAGCTGATTTGTCGTATTCTGTGACGTAGAATGAATCCGCGTGGGCGAATGAAGTCTATGTCGTACCTGATGCGCACAGGGCGCACGTGCGCTGGGCGTTGGGCCTGGTCGTGAGCTCGCGCCGCGTCCGGAGGCGGTAGCACCCGCACGCAGGTGCGGTTGAGAGCGCGCGTTGGCGAGCGTGCGGGACAGAGGAGGCGGCCGGCGGCGGCGCATCGTCGAGCATGCAAGGCAGCTGCCACTAGCAGCGTGCGGTCACCACCGTCGGGCGCAGCCGCGAAGTCGCAGCTCAGCGAGGGCGCGCGTAGACAGCAGCGCAGAAATGCCGCGTCCGAAGCGAAGGGACGCGTCAGTGCCGACCGACGTACCCCACTCGCCTCCGCCAACACCTGTCGGATGCGCACTTAAACGTTTGTCATTCATAGTCAACACGCTCGAACGTTTACACTCATTATAATATATTATATTTATTTATGTGTAGTGTAAATTGTATTGTTATTATCAAGGTTAGGATTTTTATGTGCAAATTTTACATGAAAAAAGAAATGGAAAAGGCTCTAAAATAAGGGGGGAAAAAGGTACAAAAATGAGCAATTTTACGCCACTAATTCGAAAAATCATCGTACTCATATTCTACAAGTAACTCATCGAGTTACAAATAAGTACGTCTTTTATCAGTAGGAGGAAAAAATAGGAAGTAAACATATTCCTTAGTTTTAATTTTCGAGGCCTTGTTCTTCCTATCGTTTAATAACTGCCGTCAGGAACCCGCGTTTACTAAAAAAAAAAGATAGACTTACAATTTGCATGTTCACTGCAAACTAAGGAAACATTAATTAAAATTAACTGAAAAATTGATATTGATTCGGAACCATTTATAAATAGAATGAAACTCACATGTCATATCTGTTATAGATGATAAAATGAGCTCTAGAAGACTATTGAAAAACTACAGTAAAGGGGGGGGGAAGGGGGATATTGGGAGAAAAGGGGGTAAAGTTACCAAAAAAGGGGGAAAAGATACTGAAAAACTGCCCCCTTTCTCATCTACAGACGAAGTTTCACACTATGGTATCTTTCCTAGGAGTTTTAGTTTACTCTACGGAAAGAGGTGGGCACCTTAAAATGCCAACCCTGGTTAATATACAACGAAAATTCCGCCAAAATACTAATGCACAGAATATATTTAGTATGTTTGTATTTGCCCAGGACTCCTGAAATTATTCGAGGACAATGCGTTTCATTCCCTTTTTTACATTTGTCGAGCGTCACTATTTTTTTTATCTATACGTACTTCTTTATTTCTTTTGTTCTATAGTCAGAAATTAAATATTATCGTACTTGTAAGGTATATCTTCATTACTTATTTCTTGGTGTTACCTTTATATGTTATTAAAGAAAAGTTTACTACACTTATATAGTGTTACTATTGATTTTAAAAATTAACTTGTAAAAATACATTTGATAACAAAATAATTGAAATTGATGAAATGTTGTGATAATTATTTTGTGTGAATTATTTCATTTTTCTAATTTTATTTAAAAAAATTTCATTAATTCAATGTTTTTAGTATTTTAAAGTATGGAGATATTTTGTGAAAATATGGACTATGTACTCAAGTTACATTTTCATGTACCTTTACTAATTCTATATTGCTTTTCTTTTACTTAAAAACTATAATAAATATAATTTTAAAATTGTAATTTTTGAATTAGTGGGTTGATAACACGGACCGACAAACTAAAACGACCCGTTGAGAGCACAAGTTTAGCACTAGAACGTGTGAATGTGGCGACAGTCAGCGGAAAAAGAAGCAAAGAGAAAAGGAGAGTTCGAGTTGGAGTGGGCAAGTGTCACCACCTGTTGAATATGAAATTAGTGTCATACACATTTAATGTCATACACAACAGTAATTCTTTAGAATGAATTATGAATCTTCCTCTTGCCTAGTATTCAAATCAGTAATTTAATTTTAATGTGAAGCAAAGTTTCATGAATTATCCTACTGAAAAAGTCTTAATTCATATTTTTATTTTTGTGTTAATACAATGTTTAAATTTAAAATGTGTTACTGGGAATTTTGAAATTGCAATCCATTTTCTGTAATATTGAGATTCTTAATTAAAATGCCCCAGCGTTAAATAAAACATCCCAGTATTGCATTAACCAGGTAATTCAACTAGTGGATTATAAATTGGAAGAAAATTACAAAGTAATCCACAATTAAAATTCACGGGTCAATCAATGCTTCACTGGCGCTGCACGAAGGGTTATATAATTATTTTTTTTCACTTTGACGTCACTTATTACAGGAAAATGTCCCATTGAGACTCCCTTGTCTTTTCTACTCCTCTTGCATGTATCTTATTGGATTTCTTTCGAGTAATCCAAATATTATTATATCGTGTTAATTGGATTCTTGTTTGGCGTGAAATTGAAAAATTCAAGATAAAATTTATTATTTTCGAACTTAAAAATCTCATAACACGTATCTCCTATACATTTATTGACAAATCAGTTGTCGCTCGTAAGGAAACTATGTTACGCGAGGGTTACGCCCCATTTCATCCGTAGCCCAAACGTTATGATGTTATTGCTAGGTAATATTTAATTTTGCATAGCGCCATGAGCTTGTCACTTGTTACTGTTTTGTATTCCAGACACCCGAGTCAACTACTGCCTCACTCCATTTTCACACTGTTGACTATAGATGCAAAAATTAATTTGGGATAATGTAGTAGTAATAGCAGCTCCAACATTTTTAGTTTTAAAAAATTACCAGGGAAACATAAGAAGCTGGTTAAATAAGAAAAGAAACTATTGGCACGAGTAATAATTAACATGAATAATAGTAAATCAGTTAGGTTCTCATTTAAGGTCTCGAGCACTGGAGCGTTTAACCTTCACTGTCTGTGCGTCTTACGTTGCTGGCGTCACAACCGTCGAATTCACAAACGTCGAATGTGCTTTAACATCCCTTTCTCCTGAGATAAAAATGCGATCTCTTGGAGCTTCTGTCAACATTAATAATACTGATGAATTTGCAATCGCATTTATTTAGATTTAGCTGGCGTAGACGAATGTCGAGCCCGAGCATAAGCACAAAATTTGTCAAGCGCAAATATATGGGATTTTCAACGAATAGGAGAAGTCTAGAATGACGTTAAATTGTTATGCAATAAATCAGAAGGCTACATTTTCACCCCTTAAGTTATGAACAGTCCGAAGAAAATCAGATTCTTTTCGCTTTCTGATCCGTAGCGATGTAAGATGCAGACAAAAGGGGGACTTTCACACAAGGTGATGGCGAATGATTGTAAATAGTGAATGAAAAATTAGAATCCCAATGCAGAGACAAAGAGAGAAATAGAAGAATCTTATCTTACATTGTAGTTCGAACATAAAATGATGAAATGATGATGGACATTGACTTACTCCAGTGACGTAGACGTCATCTATCCACAGAGCAGGCTGTGTTGCCTCCGCGGCGGCCTTCAAGAGTTTCTTCGCCGCTTCGGTCGAAGCTACGTAAGCCCAACCAGAGAGGAAGCAGGGGAATGTGTTTTGTGAATACTCCTTCCGGCTTAATCTCCACTTGTCTCCACGTGTTCGATGAGGAACTTCTTTCTCAATCACATGCCCCAGTAAGAGAGAATCAGTGCTGCAAATGGTTCACTTTATTTGCATTTTGTTGAGAGAACAACAAAGCAAGGAGTTTGGCACAACTGACCAGCGGTTCAAAGTTTACCAGAAACATACAAGGGTTTTTCAATATCAATATGTAATATCAATTTCCCAATCACGTTCGCCTGCATTCCGGAGGTAAAATTGTAACACAAATTCAATAAACCATTCATTTCATAATGATAAAACGGAAAATGAAAATTAGGGCTCCCGACAGGAATTGATATTAAATGAGTCGGGAGAAATACTCAAAAAATGTGAGTGAACTTTTACGTCTCAAAAATGACGAGACTTTAAAATTAATAGTCTAGTCTGCAAATATAATAATATTCATAACCTATACTCAATGTTACGATCAAGGAGACTATACACAGGAGATGGCACTCATGGAGTGGAGTGGCCTTTTTTCTGTGTGTACAAAAAGCGTCGTCAGCTCACACGGCAACATGAATCTTCAGCACCATTACACGCTGGTTATTGTCACTACTTCAAATTCATTTGTCTCGATACGAAAGGGCCATATGCTTTTAAATACAGCACCACGGGTACTTTGCTTGTATGCTGTTGATATCAAGTACACGTGTGACAAATTTTTCGTGTTTATTAACTACTTAATTATTATTTTATTAATAATATTTTTTTAATTAATTAATAATTATTTATTCTACTGCTATTAACGTCCATTAGGTAACCTAATTTTAAAAAAATTTAAAATTTATGACCTTTTATGGACGAATAATATTTTTTGTGAATAGCTCACTGTTTCGACATCGATTTACGCCATTCTAGTTAATAGTGCGTAACATACTTTCCGCTGATTACTATCCCATAGAATTTATTAATAACAATATTAAAAAGAGACTATTACCTTCAAAACAGACAACAACTAACGCAACTCCCACTAGATAATATGATTTATACAGCGTTTCCTTATAACAAGTTCATAACTCCTTCACTTCATAGATTACTTAAGTCTGAGAATATGAAATTGATTTCAACATTTAAAAATAAATGGAATCATTTGATGACGAAAGGGAAAGATAAGGAAGATCACAAGTAAACTAGCAAAGTAGTATACAAAATAAATTGTAATCAAAGTAATGCTAACTACGTAGGTCAAACAAAAAGAGGGCTAAAAACTAGAATCTAGGGACACAAAAGAAATTGAAAATTAGTAGAACAAAGTGGAGTTACCTCACATTGCATCAATAATGATCACTTGATGGATTGGGAAAATACATTAATTTAGACAAAGAAGTTAATTATTACTAACGTATATCAGAAATGATATTTATTAAAAAAATCACACGGAGTTTGAATTTACGCACAGACACTGAAAAACTATCTGGTTTATACAATCCAATATTATAACATATTTGTGTTTTTGCTTTTTTTGTAAACATATTTTGTGTTTATATTTATGTAAATAAATAAATAAATTTAAATTTATTGTCAAAAAACAGTACAAACTGCGTATGACCACGTGGAGGGAAACAAAAACTAATTTACTCTCCGGAAGCAAGCAAGGGACCATCCCATCAATTCCGATCAAGGGCCCTAAGGCAGAGGCGGATTCAAAAAATTCAGCAAAAATTCCTTGATAAGATAAAAAGTTAGCTGCGAGTTATAATACTAATAGAATGTCAATATGTTTGTAATTTTAAGCAAAAAATTACATGTAAGTTATTATCGAACTATAGATTATTCTGAGTATAGTGCTTAAAAATTGAAATAACACTAAATTCACGATTTATTGTTACAATAGACCCGCCCCTAGACAAAGCCTAGAGAACCTGTATGATAAATCCGCCTCTACCAGAAGGAAAAACGGAGAAAAACCCGGGCCAGGATGGGGCTACAGAATTTATGTACACAAACGTGCCAATGTTGAGTACACATAAAACTAAATTAATATGAGCCATAAGACAACACAATCATGCAAGAAAATAGTTTTTGAAATTGTTATAAGTTGTTTAAAAAGTACTACAGCAATGGCGTGATAAAGCACAAGACGAATTTAACTTTTGTTAAAATCAATAAATTCTTTTACAGTGTAGAAGCACTGGTGCAGGAGGTAGTTTTTAACCGCGGATTTGAAGATATTCAATTTCATAATATCTTTTATATTCTTGGGCAGGGAATTATATAGAACGATTCCCGATGTTATGTTTATGTTAACGTTATGTTAACGTTATGTTAACGTATGTTATGTTTATATCATGTTCATTTGTCCTGTTATCTTTATTGTTATAATTTGTTATTACTTGATCATCTGACGACGACGACGATCAGCTGAGCATCACTAGGAGCGGGAACTGCCATTGAAGAAGTTACAAAAACCAGCGTAGATTCATGTTACCGCGTGAGTTACGACGCGTTTCATACATACTCGTACCTCCACTCCATGAGTGGCATCTCCTGGGTATGGTGTCCTTGGTCACGACACTTTGTCTAAAATTATTCAATATGACTGCCTTACACAAATTCTAAGGATAACCTTATAATATCATAACAGTTAGATGACTTTTACTATACTCTGAGTTACTGTGTTTTAATTGTTTTGCAATAACTTCGTTGTCAACTTACGGTGGAGTATTCCGCTGTCACGGAAAAGCATATTCTATCATATTATGTTTATAAAAAATTGGTCATTTCATTATGATGAAACAATAATATTAATAACAATAACAACTTAATCTTCAAGTTAGCAATGCTCGGAGGTAGATAGAAAAGAAGGCATGAATTATGAATTATAAATATTATGAATTATATTGGATCCCAACGTTTTCAGCGTCTAATCAAACTTCATAATTCGGGAAAATAAATTAGAAAACGTATCTTAACAAACGATGGAAACGAGTTTCTGTAGTTTTGATTAAAATAGTTGTATTATTAGATAAGAGTTTCACAAATATGTTTAATTCTATTTACATTGTAGCGCACATAGAAGAGCGGTATTTTCATGCAATCGCTGTCCTTTTATTTTGAAAGGAGATAATTATACTTGAAAATGATTGTTATTCAGTACCATTTTTCTTAAAATGTTGTATAGAATCCCGAATTAAACTGTTTTTTTTTTGTCTTTCACTTGCACGGTAAAAAAATTGCGATAAGAATTACCCAGTAGGTGAACCATACCAGTGAATCAGTCAAGGGTAAGGACAATGTGAATCAAAGGTGATATCTCAGGAGCACCTCTGGGTCAACACTTTTCGAAACGAGGAAATGGTGACAGAGTGAGGGAGGTAGCCAGCCGCCTTCCAATATTTTACAACCTATAGCATATTCTTACGACCTCACCATACATTTGTACATAAACAATATTTTTCGTAAATAAAGCGCCAAATTGAAATATTCTTACGGCAGTACCGACTCTAGGTCAACTGCCATCCGCCATGGACTGTAAGATAATCTCTGTTGTATAAGTGAGAGGCAATATTTTATCGGTGAATACTACGCAGTAAGGAAACGAAATGAATAGTAGATCGCTCCGCGACTCGGCTTGCGAGTCCTCTATTCTAGCGCTGTCCAACAAACGTAATTTTTTGCGGCCCGCCAGTTAGACAGGGGTGCCCCACCAACACAAACCCTATGACGCAGACCCCCATAAAACTTGCGAGATCTCCCCCCATCCCCCAAAAAAATTACACCCCCCCCTTCGTTTTGACTTCCTTATCATATTCCAAAAAATTAGAAATATTCCTGAAATTTATCCTTCTTATTTACCCAAACTCCAAATTTAAACCCGAGTACAAAACCAATGCACATGGTTTCCCGGGTATATGATGTGAGTGGTGGTGGGCGAACGCGCGCGCATGTCCAATCCTGAGGTATGTTATTTTTATCGTCAGTCATGTTCAGGTCACGGCAGGGAATACGGGACAGAGCTTCATGAATAACGCTATAAGTGTTGCGTCGTCATGTTGGGTGGTATTGCATTATTCTTTCTTAGATTTACACTTTCAGTCGCCGTCATTTTACAGTATTACGACATCGTAGGGGTAAAGATAGGCAACACGCATCGTCTGTTTTCCTGTCTGGGTCAGACGTTTACGGAAGTTCGAAACCCTACCGGACGTTGCCGATGGGTGTGGTACAACACTTATCAACAACTCGTTATGTTGACCAAAAGTTCAAAACTCGCCTAGAGTACCTACTTGGAACTTTGCCAAAAACATCTCTATAATTATAAAAATAAAGTAATAATTATTATATTACGTATAAATAATACTTACATATAAATAAGACCCATTAAGTTTTATTCGTCGGGCAACAGCGTTGCTCCATACTATATCATACTATATGGGGAAAATGAACCTCTGTCACAAAATATGTGAAAGAAAGCAGCGCACAGATGTAGGAAAATTTCCTTTCGTAAATAGAAGTACTGGGTGTTTCAAAATAAATATCGGGGTTTTAAGGCTTTGTCGTATTTTTTGTGTGCAATACAAATTTGCGCTAGGCTACACAAACCGTATTACATTAGTCGCGGCGACCACAAGTGTAAAATAAAATGTATGAAACAGAAAACGGATATTGGTAAATTCTCCATTGTGAATACAACCATCGTAGAGTGGAATAACTTACCTGCAGCGACATTTTCGAACTTACCAAAAAGAGTAAAATGTTTCCGCAACCGTCTCCTTGTTTCCTCGAAATAGGATCATATGTAAAGTGCACTGAAGTGTAGTGAGGTTGTTACGATCCCAGTTGATTCTATTAGTCTATTTGAAGTATTTTAATTGTTGTTTAATTAACAGAAATTGCTCAGCGCAAAGTGTATCATAATTATGATTGTGTAAGTGCTATGAATACCAATATGACACATAGGGCTTGTCAACGGGAAACCATGAATCGGTCCCGTGCAAAGGGCGTCCTCGACAGGATATGAGCCAGACGACTTCCACTCATTTGAAACCACCAATGGGAATTGAACAACTGTTCATTCCAATAATAAAATAAATTGGATTGACTCATAACCGCCCAGACACCATTTTGGACGTTCAGAGAAATCGTGATGAGGCAGGAAATCACAGCCGAGCGCCACCAGCTAAGCAGAGGGCAAGAGTTAGAGTAACTTTTATATTAAATTAATTTCATGCTATATATTATGTATCAAGTACACTTTTCAAGTGTCAAAAACAAACTATCCCACAACAGGCCCCGAAGGTCTATAAGGTTCGCGGAGAATTATTTGACCCCGGTACTAGAAGTAGGAGATGTGGCCAGTATCTCGCTCCGACCGGTTTGACCCCAGGATACACCCTGGTACTCGTTTTACAGCAGGCTGAGTAGTCCTGGGAGCCAGTCTGGATGTTGAGGTGTGATGAAAATCCCCACCTCACCGGGGTTTGAACCCCAGCCATCCAGCCAACAGCTCAGCGCTCTACCCACTGAGCCACGCTGACTCCACTTTTCAAGTGTAACTAACTTTAATTATATTAATCTAACATGGAACCATATTATGTACCAAGTACACTATTAAAGTGTAACTAACTTAATTGTATTAAAATAACATTGAATCATATTATTCCAAATCGTATTTACTTTGTCAATGCTTCCTTGTTACCAAGTAGGGCATTGATCCAAGATTAGACTTACCCGGTCGATTCTGGTCCATCTCACTTAATTATTGATGAGATACACATCGATTACCAAGAGAGTAACCTATTGAATACATCATTTATTAAATGAATCATGTGATTTAGTGCTTAATTAGAGCCAAAGGGTTGCATAGTATTCAATTCTTAAATTCAGAAAGGGGGCACGTAACAAGGTGATTGGAGTCTAAGAGTATAGAAAACACTCGCAGTGAATAGTAGTAGTGATGTGTAGTGAAGTGTACATGATTGTTATCAGCAAACCTGTTTTGGTTTTATTTTTTATAGTTATTAATTTATATTATTTATGTTATAGCAATTACTTTTACGTTAAGGGTATAGGAGGAGTAAGGACATATGTGTGTATATTAAACGTGTTTGTACGTATGAGTGTGTTTCTGTAACTGTTTGTAAGCGAAAATGTGTTTGTGTATGTGTGTGAATATACACACATATGAGCCTCATATACATAATTAATTTCTTAAATCTAACTTCTTTCTCGTTGTAACTATGTGTTGTAATTTTCTAAACATTTTATTCCGTTTGTGTGTGTATTTTATAGATATTTAATAGATATTGATGATTTGTTTTTTAACCTCGTATTATTATATTATCTATGTATTCTTTTCTATCTGCCACCGAGCATTACTCACTAACAGACTAATAAATTATTATTATTTATTACATTTATCTTACAAATTTAAATGATACATCAAATGAAAGAGCAACTCAATTATACAGTGAAATTATACTTTGAAATTAAATTGTCATCTTCAGAATTTTTTTTTTTTAATTCTGCATAATATCATTATGTAGTATACCTTGTTGAAATAAATTCTTTTAATTGCATCTCTAAGTAGTAATGTTTCCAATATCTTATCTGATCAGATAACCTCGTGATTCTCTGTGGAGGGGAAACCTGTCTCGCACGCATTGAGGGTAGTAATCCGTGTGAACTATTCTACTGCCATGTGAGGGGTCGTTATTGAGTGACCAATACAGCCCTTTCAAGGGCTCAAAAAATAAAAAGAAAGAATTCCCTAACTTGATCAGCGTTAAATATTTTGTGTATAAGATATTTAGTCTTATAGATAACAGTTTGAAACGAAAAAAAATATATGCAAAGCTAAGTGGATTAAAAGTCGGCAAGATTTCTACATACTTTCTTCCTAGTGGGCAGTTACTGAACCACTGTGCCACGGTGCCCGAGTAGAAAATTATTTTTCTATTTTCCTTATTCTCTCGGAATAATTATATAATTTTTTACATGCAATAATACTTTGAAATAAAAATATATTTAGCAAGTCTTTTAAAGGTTATTATTATTATCACCAAATAATAATTATTAATTATCTTGTTCATTCTGTCAAAAACTGTCATATTGTAACAAAGACATGAAGATTTCATCCTCCGTACATCAAAACCTAGAAAGACATACAAATACGAATACTGTTAGTTTAAATTATTAAACTAACAGTAGTGATTAATCGCGTTAGTGTGATTAAAATATTCAAAACCTGTTCCAACCATTTTATTTTTCTTAAATATACTGTATTCATAGAGTAATTAGTATATGTTTAATCCGCATTATTGGTAAAGTTTGGAATAGATGCAGTGAAATAATTTCCACTCACATCACGTACTTTTTCCTTTACCAATGGTGACAATCCAAAGAGTGTGTTTGTAGAAAAGTCATTTTAATGTTATTTTTAAAGGAGAATAGAAGATAGTGAGCATCTCATGTTTCTCATTGTATNAGGATATTGAAGAAGTATTATCTTTAAAAGAGTATCACATATTTAAACAAAATTATTAATAGATGCAATTAACGTTCTTTAATTGAACTATGAAATTTACAGGAAGAGAAAGAGAGAAGTAGGAACAAAGAAAGAAAACAAGAATCTGTGGTTGTATTTCACAATTTCATTTGAATAAATTAATGAAAGAGATTTCAGTTTTAGTTATATTTGTTGTATTAAAACACGTTTTTTGTAATATTAATCTCGGATAACGATTTTATATGCTGCACGATTACAACCAGTGTTATATTGCAGATCATTATATTATTAGAACATGTAATTTATTTGTTACTTAAGTAGTTTTATATTATTTATAACTCGAGAATTAAACTTTTGTGTTATTAGTTCATATTTTAGACAAACGTTTTCTATATTTATTTAATTCCTTTTCACATATATGAAAAACTTAAGAGAATCGCAAAT
>NNCF01127245.1:145020-197206 GCA_002313205.1 Laupala kohalensis | reverse complement strand
TGTGTGTGTGTGTATGTGTGTGTGTGTTGGTAAAGAACATGGATGGTCGACCTCAACGACACCGTCTCCGTCTCTTGGATCCGGTTCCATAATAGGGCCGCAAGGCGTAATGGGTTCTTAGACGAATTAATAATTACACGTTGATAAGATCAAAACGAATATTGACGTATAGAGCAATACACTCCGATGCACAAAGAAATACCCAACTAGCTGTGTCATATTGTGACACCCAAGATTTGCTGAGTCATGTCGTTCCGAAAGCCCTCCTTCAGTACCCTCCTTGGCCTGCCTCTCATGAGGCTCTAGTTGAAGCAAGTGAAACATTCTAACCCTTGTACCCCCCATGATCTTGTGAACTTGCAGTCAGCATCACTGCCCTTTCACAGCTAATGAGACATGACCAAATACAGCTGATTCAAACCACTATGAGAAACCGCGTGTAGCCTCTTTTGCAATTAGAGAAATTCAGCATTATATTTCTTCTCGTGAAGTTTCTCTTTTTATTATGAACTCTGAGTAATCCCTGAAAGGAGCACTCGATAGTCCAGGAAAAATGGAAATTCCACAACGCAAAAATTCGAACAGAGATGAAGTTTGGTATACACTTTAAAGTCATCATTTCAAATAAAATATCAAAAGTCCTCATGGATCCCATTTGTGCTAAAAATTGTATTCAAGGTCAAACGTAACGAAAAAAGGTTTTTAGTTAATATTTCTTCAGCGATACGCGTTTTACCATAAAAATAGTTATTATGAATTGCCTACAAAAAAGTTTCATATAAGTTTTTTCCTCCGAAGCATCATTTGCGAGCTAGCGCGATTTAAAAAGCGATGAATACAGCGTTGAGCCCACAAGGCGCAAAAGTGCGAGTACACTCATACGGATTTACCCTCCGCACTTTTCTTTAATTGTTTTCAGGGTCTCTGAAATTAGTAGTGACATCCCCGAAGACGTCTAAGTCCACAATCAGCCTGTACAAACCCCAGCATCCTTAGAGAAAAACAGCAATAAAAAAAGTATCGAGCATGCTAGATACCCGTGACGAGTCCACATTTTCCGCGTCGCTGAGTTGATAGTGAAATCCCGATCTCGTGTAAGTCTAAATTCAACCCTCATAAAAGAAAATCTTCACTAGCACCTCTCTGGAGGTGGAAAGAAGTTTATGAATCAAAATAATTGAAAACTAATTTTGAAACATAAGAAAATGGAAATTGCATCGGATCCATAGTTGTAGAGTTGAAAAGATTTGAAAACTACGAATGCTATTAAGTTCAAGTTTAGATTACAAAGGGGTACGGTGTCTTCACAGCTGGGGGTGGGTAGAGTAAGACGTAAAAAGACCGTGGTGTTGGTGGAGACCATGGTGTTAGTGTATTCACCATGACGAACAATCGTATTTCCAATGACATTGTGTCCCTTCAGACCTCCCTATGATGACGACACCCCTAAAGGGAAGGGTTGGGAAGAGTGTGACACCATGAATTATCAAAAATGTCTGCTAGTAGGGGATTTTACGAAAATTCAATATGGGAGTGAAACTTATGTTTTCCAAAATCTTTTCTCAAAAACATAAGTGAAAATAAGGGACTGGGGATATACACCAACACTGTTAATCAACAAACATTAATGTATATCATTCTCACTGGAAATCAATGGGAATGTAAGAATGAATAAAGTTTCAATGATATTACAAAATTCACGTGAGCAAAGCCGCGGGGTTCTCTACATCTCTCTGGGAAACAACGAGGATCTGATATCTCTTCATTCATCAGGTGGGTTGCTGGAAGACTTACATGCTTCTTCCGTATCTCTTTGTCCTACAGCTGCATCAATACTACTATTACGAGTGTACCATGTACGACATTCAGTATGAATAATCACGGATTGTTTATTATCCAGATAATGATTATGTCCATCACTTTTTTTTCTGGAAACTATCAGTCTTCTTTCATAATTCAAATACAACAATTTCACCTTCTGACAAAGGTTATAGTCATTCCATGTCAAATCACCACAAGGTCAAAACCTCATCATTTCAGATTTTAAGAAAATTTTGAAGGGAGGTAGCCATCATATAGATTAAGTAAAGTATCAAGTATTGTTGTAAAATTTTAACCCGCATGGAAGTTACAACAACATAAAGTTTAAACGAAACGTCCCCAAATGGTTCTACACAAAACGTTTGAATTGCTCTGGAAGCTCTCCTAATTGAGATAGAGCGCTGGTAGAGGTTTCATTTTACAGTTTATTTAATGATCTTTACAATGATATGCTATACGACGTAGGTCAAGGAGGAAAAAAGTTAACATGTTCAAAATCAAACATTTGATTTTGAATATCTCAGAATTCACATTTTTGAAAATTTTCAAATTAATACTTGAAATAGTTTATATCCTTGTTAATCATCTGGGAAAATATGAACGTGATATGGAAATGGGTTCTGTGTTAACACAATGAAAGAAAATAAGTTTTCGTGTCGCGTACCGTGTGCAGAACTAGGATTTTTCTCTAAATTCTTGCTATACACAATTATTATGTTCAATATTGTTCCAGTATGGTAATGCAATGTACATATTGTCAGATAAGCATCTCATTTTGGTATACCTTTGTACGCTCAATAAATACACCTCCATTCAATGCAAAGAATCGCTCAGAACTACAACACATTTAATTCTAGATGGTTGAAATCCTTTAGCTTAGACACCAGCACCTCACGTGTCCACAACAACAAATTGGTGGAGAACATACTTCTGTTCAAAATGGCATGTTGCGAGATATAGTATTCAATGGTGTAAACAGCTCGTTTTTTTCTAAAGAGGAGACAACCGTGCTTCTCGTAATATTGAGAAAAGTATTCCGAGGTTGATACGCAGACATACAAACCAGAACATATTCGTATATCCTTTACGATTCTTATTTTTTAGTTTTTCTTTGCAATTAATGGTTTGGAAATGTATTACAATCGCGAGAGAAAATGGAAAAAGAAGATGATGAAAATATGTTTTTTTCTTTGAAATTTGTAAATGATTAGTGTAGATGTACCTTACTACATATACGGCGAAACACGTACCTTAATACGTATATGATGAACTCCCTCATGCATCTAACACATAAGATATGCATGTTGCCACGCCAAAGCAGTAAACGCCATGTTGCTTATGCCGTCGTCAAGACGAAGTATCAGAGATTAGAGATCCAATACCAGAATAATACGCACCGTCCGCAAGAGAGTCTCTACATACGACGCAAAAGAGTCTCTACATTGTAAACATTAGAAGACTCCATAAGACACACGGGTCGCATACTCCATCAAGCGTATGTCGGCTATTTGTGAAGAAACTTCGAGAACGCGGGTCAGTTTATTAAGAAGCTTCGAGAAAAGGTTCAATAGACGAACCTCGACCCAGTGTTACGTCACTAACGTCGTCAGCTATTAATGTTTAGTTTACAGCAACAGCTACGACGGTGAAATCAGTACGACGGGTTCTCTAGCTGAGTGAACATCGAGTCCGATAATAACCTCATCCAAGAAATCCAGCACTGCGAAATCGTCCGATCTGTGACAGATTTAATTCTATCTTCAAAAGCCACGAGACTCTCTCTTACGGTCTGCAGCAGAATTAATTCTATCTCCAAGAGGCCACGAAGCGCTCTCTCACGATCAGCGGCGGAACCAATTCCACCATCTGAGGACACGAGGTGCCCTCTTACGAGACCACGCAGAGGCTTAACCAGCAGCACCATCATTTGCCGAGATACCGTACTTCAACGCTATCATCTAGCTACATCAGGATTTATCACCAGCGGTGTTATCTTGTGACGAGGAAGAGAACTTCATTAACTTCGACATCCAGCTTACCCAAAGTCGTGAGTCGAACGATAAAAAGGCATCATTCATAGACCTTTCATCGCCTGTGTTGTCACCCTGGTGTTGTTTATTGTTTGCTTACGATTCAATTATTTGTTCACATTGATCCTGCATATTAAATCTTGTCCTGTTTAACTTTGAGTATTTATTTTGGAAAGGAAGAATCTTATTGCGCAGCAATCTCCGCATCGAGACTTGTGAAGCAATCAAAAATAATCCCCGACAATTAGTCTCAAAATATTTTAATGTAAATTAACAAATCTAATATTTTTTAAAATCCAAACAGACCTTCAGAGGATAGCGCGATAAAGAAAATGCACCGAAAGTGGTGGCGCCATACATCGTAGGTGGCGTGGAAAGTAAATAAATAATAAACTTTAATGTCAAAAAAGCATTTGCAAACTGCGTGTGACTACATGGGGTCAATAAACTAAGTTATTCTCCGGAAACAAGCAAGGGACCATCCCATCAATTCCGATCAAGGACCCATGAACAGTGGCGGATTTATTATTTACAAAATAAATTATTTAATAAATATGTAGTTATCCATTAATTATTCAAAATAAATTGTAGATATTAGTGCAGTAAAGATTCGAGATTAATAAAACAAAAGTATTAATGACATTCCCGTCCAAGGAAAATCCGCCACATCCCGGAGGAAAACCGGAGTAAAACTCGGACCAAGATGGGGTACGTGGCAGACCGAAACATTGCCTTATTACGTTTCATTGTAAAGCTCGGGTTGTTTACGTAAATTAAAAAGTTCTGATTTTCAGATATTTTATATACATTTCTTATCATTTTTTATAATTTGTTGTTTGTTTTTAAGCTTATTTTGTTTTGAAATCGTTTGTTTTCAAGTGAATTATAATTACCATCATCAAGTATATTCCTTTTTTTATTAAAATATATTTATGTATCTCTTATGCCGGCGTTGCGTATTTGTGTATCTGCTGAATTTGCCCGAACACGGCCAAGTGTAGAGGAGCTATTTGTCTGTATTTGCTCTTTTCTAGCAAATACGAGAACATTCGTATCCGTCCTCTTGTCGGTTTGTAATCGCACATCCAAGGACTCGTATAAAGCAAATCTTTGCGTGAACTGTCCACACTTGGTTAACCTCACTGCCTCCATGTCACAAAAGCAATTCACAACACATAATTTGGATTCAGACAATACTACTAAGCTGAACATCAATTAATCAGAGTCACAGAAACAATAGCAAAAGGATTTCATGAGAAAAGACATGCATTAGCTACTTTTCTTGACATTTAGAAAACTTTCGATAAAGTTTGGCATGAGGGTCTTAAGTACAAAATACAAAAGTTAGGTATCTCCACCAACTTACAGAACATAATAAATAACTACTTAAAGACCAGGCAATTCAAAATCAGAATAAACTCAACTCTCTGATCCAGTCATCCAATCTCAGCACTATCTACGACACTGTTCAAAATATACACTGCTGATTACCCACACACCATAGAATCAAGAATTACGATATTCGCGGATGACACACCCTTCTTTCAACACACTCAAAGCATATACTATACTTCAAAACGACATTAACACATTCACTCATTGGGGTGACAGAGAATAGCTCTAAACCTGAAACAATCGCAAACCAAAACCTTCACGCTTCGAAAATTGACTCAATCTCCAGACATATATAGTTGCATGACTCAAGTCGGATGAACCAGTGAAATATCTAGGAGATTTTAAAAAAGAAAAGCAAGAAATTGTTCTGGTTTAAGTTTTCTTCAAAAAAGTTGCTGGGTCATACCCTTTGTATTAGCTAATGATAAAATTGTAAAAGGTATGGTGTGGTAAGGAGTACGTAAAGATTACAACAATGTCTTAACATCTACGTGGAAAGAAGCTGTATAAACCTTATTGAAAGAGTTTTTCCAGAGGAGAAGAATGACTTACTTGGAAAAGAACACCATACGGGAATACTCAGGAAGTAAAAAATACAAAAACAGAGATGATTGAAATCATAGGTGTTTTGATGTGCGGAAACAGTCCGGGATTTGATAAGGTCACTCAAGAGATGGTCACTAAAACTCGAGGAACATATGAAGACTATATGCTCCGAATCTATAATATATGTTTAGAGAGAGCTTCCTTTCTCGCAGTGTGAGAGATCGCAGAATTAAAGGGGGAACATTTATGTTTGCTCATATCGACCTATAATTCTTCTACCTACATTTGGCAAAATATTTCACAAATGGATAGGGGCCAAAATCAGTGGGTATGTGGAGACAAACGGGAAGTTGTACAAGCATAAATATGTATAGGTCCAGAAGTATACACGCATTAATCGACAATATCGAGGGGAGATCTAGAAATGTGTCTTAAATTTATTCAGTGATATTCAAAGGGTTTTTGATATTACGCTATGGGCAGTTATTTTGAGTGATATAGAACGAATGGAAGTGCCTGGAAAATTAGTGGACTTAGTTGCATCGTATTTTGAATCAAATACACCTTTATAGAAATTGGGAGGAGACTGATCAAAAGAAACACAAAGAGATGTCCATAGGGTTTCAGTATTGTACTATTGATCAGGAAAATAATATAATAAATTTTGGGGAAAAGTTGAAAAATAGCTGTTTTGAAATGATATTTCTGCTACAACTCATAATCAAATTGTAAAGTCATAACACTCATTTGATGTTGAATTTAATGCTCTACATTTAATATCCAGAAAATCTTTGTATCAAAAGTTTCCTTTCGAAAATATTAGAGAAAAACAAAAAAATCGAAAATTTCAGGATAGCTGCTTAAGTTCCGGAGAAGGGGAAAAATTTAGATAACTCATAACAAATCTCCTTGAATGATAGAATAGTTTCCAGAACTCCACGAAACAAGGGAAGCTAGAACTTTATTTTTTGGCCTAAGTAGACGAAAAGAGGAATAGCAAATGTCGCAGACTTCTAAAAACTGCAGAAAATTTTTTCTTGAACGAAAAAAAGTGCAGAAAAACAGGCAGGAGAAATTTCTTTGAAACTTTTATGAGATACCTCTAAATGGTCGTCATAAATCGATTGAAAAAAACGCTATTCTATGGGATCTTAAATTTATGTACTTCAAGCAATTATGTTTTTGAATTTTCAAGACGAAGTGGATATCTCTGTCAAATCCATTATGAGTCCGTTACTCAATAGTCGCCAAGATAATTCAAATGCACACATATTCGAAATTTTAAAACTGGTTCTGTACTGAAAATTTCCAAATAATAATGGTAAATGGATAAGTTTTGGAAAGTTTGATAAGATGGGGACGTAAGGAATAGATTATATAAAAAACACACAAGCTGCTGGGACGTAGAAAAAATGTTGTATTGAGACATGAGCCTCCATGGATCTGCTATTAAATTTTTAAATTCGAACTGGGAAATCTGAGCAAAATTCTCGCGAGGATTCCCCAGATTCCAAGTAGAACATACTCGTCAATACATGTGACGTGGGTGCGAGTCCTACATTGCTGTTTATGGATCTAACCTCAAATATTGTTTGAACTTAGTACGTTGCAATTTGTTGTCGAACTTTGAACATTTATATTACTTTCTCAATTCCCCTTATAAAGCGTTTTACGCCCCTTTTATGTTTTGTGATCTTATTCTGTTTTGATGTCATTTTATCTCCTTCACTGACATTTCCGGACATTTGTACATTAATGATTTTTGTCCCTATTAATGTGCTCTATAATCCCTGCATTTTTTACGTGGAGTTACATTCCGCCCATCTCGCAGGTTCAATCAAGGGTTATAATACTTAGAATGAAGAATACCCATTCTTGTCCCCTTCGCACAAGTATTTTTGTTGTTGTAGTACGTTGTATTCTTGTATAAACAAAAGCAGCAACTTAACGAACATGAAACGTGAAGATATAATTGTAAGCGTCATTGTAAGCGAAAATTCGAATTTACAAATTTTATTCTAATTTAACATCTAAAATCGAAATTTCGAACTATCCTTTTATGGTGAGACTCAAATCTATATAAGACATGTCGCGTGAAAATTTCAACCTCGTATCTCTAATATTTATCTGTATGCTATGATGAATTTGTCAGTCAATTATGACAAACCACCTGATATTTTCAAACTGAGACCCAGCAACCCACCAAGAAACTTTCAAACGGAGAGATTGCATGTCGTCTGCGGATAATAATACGCGGAATACAATTTTATGGCAACAAAATTATTTTTATGGGTATTTAGATTACTGGTTTAGAGTATAAAATTGCGGGAATCACATAGTGTGGTCGGATCATTGTATTAGGTTGGTTAACCTCTATTTAAACTTTAACAACCTACTCCAGTTTAGCGTAAAAATTATATTCATAACAAAACTCATAAGATTTAAAATATTAACTTTACAATTACCAATAATTTTTGGAAGAAGATCACACTATTACATTTTGTCTCTATGAAATTTAGTATTTGTCAGCAAGACATCGACAAAAATACTTATGAAAATTTTCGAAGTTATAAACAGCAATACTTAAAATATGTCGAACTTATTTCAAATTGCTTTAACGTTTTGTCATTTCAGTATGAAACGGTTTATCTTTTTTTTCTTCTTAGTTTCCGGGAAAGGAATTGAGGTTGGATTGGCCCGAATCCAACCCCAATCCTGAATATATCACAGTCAATGGAGTTGTAAAGGAAATCTGCTATATTCGAAAAAGGGATTTTTTGAGCTTATTTTGCCCGGCGCTATCCAAGGTTCTTATTCATTCTAAATTAATATCGTTATATTTCTGTACTTTTGTGATATTACATTTTCACTTTTATTCATTTCAAAAATTAAATACCACGAAGAACACCTTGTGAGAACGCACAAAAGCATTAAGGACAAAAAACATTTATTTATTTATATAAATCTTTATTTATCCATACATTGAAATTCCTATTTTTAATGTTTCTCTGAGTTGATTAATGGGTCCAACAGTCAGGATAACGCACCAAACATTTTCATCCCTTTTTTTTTTACAAAAATGGAATATCGAAAATTCCAGAAATTACTACTTAGGTATTAAATTTAGGAACATTTACATTCAAAACCGAGATGATATCACGATTAGTCCGTGACATATAACTCAAATAATAGTATGAACTGGAGAGCGAAAGACAAACTCTGAAAAAATTTCTTCACATTTTATCGCTTTACTCATTTCTACACCTTTTCATATTTCTACGCACTTGTACTAAATTAATGAATGAATAAATGATTGAGTTACTCAGTCATTCAGAACAAAGCCCCGAATGTAGTTTAGCTGCCACATTTTTACGAACACGGAAGTTTACGAGTTAATTCCCGTGCAATTGAAAATTACAATTTTGTNTCTCTCTCTCTCTCTCTGTATATATATATATATATATATATATATATATATATATATTCACATTCATCATAAACTATGACTTGTTTACTGTCTCCAGGACTCAAAGCTGAATAGAATTGCCAGGGCTCCAGTTTTAAAGGCGCAATAAAAATAAATTTATTGAAAACTTTCCATGTATACATTCAAAATCTAAAATGAGAACGAATGAAATTACTTTAAAGAAACACCAGTTACGTCCCATTCACATTTATAGAGCTCAAATATCTCATTTTCAGAACAGAGCATTGTGTTAATTGAAAAAGTCGTCTATTAAAAAACATTACACTGTTACATACATAGGCATTGTCCGTGTAAAGAGGTATTAGTATATTTTTGTTCTTATAAAAGATGTATAATATTAGCCTACTCTAAGTTGTTCTCTCATTTCATCCCATGATCGTAATTCAAAATACAATGTGTTTAGGAAGGCGAGGGAGTAACGAACATATCAGCCTGGGGCGCATGCACCCGTAAGTCTAACGGGTCTAATCTTACTCAATAACTATTTGAGTTTTTAAAATTTTCATTAACAAAGTAATTGGAAATTGTGTTTCGAAATGGTCCCCGCATAAATATGTAGTGTCTCTACTCACCTGTGGTTTCTGGAAGGCATGACGATCTGCCAGGTTTTATCAGCCATTCGTCAGCAAGAGAGAAAAGATTCCAAGCGGTGACAACAGCGCCTAAAACTAAAAGTATCTGAGCCACACGAGAAAGCGGCTCCCCTATGTATGAATATGTCATCAGTTTTCTTCTCCCGACTGTTGTTTCGTTTGCCTACCAAGGAAGTGTGGCGTAGCTCGCAGACTGCACGAGAGAAGCGCCGCCTTAAACGGCTGGTAACGGTATCGCGACCTGCACACGCCTACTCATCCTCCGGTCACAGCGTTCACGCGAAGTAGTCGACAACTCTGCCAATGTTGCCGTCACAAATACTATTTGTTATTAGCTGACCCGACAGACGTTGTCCTGTCAAAATTTCAATAAATTTGTTTGTGATAGTTTTGTGAATTTGTGGAAAGCTATTTTAAATGAGTAAACAAAGTAAAAATGAGAAGAAAAACATTTCTGAATGATCGTTGTATCTATTAACGATTGTGGCCACTTGATTCACATTGTTGTTATTCTATTACCGTTTGTCAATTGAAAACTTGTCGTATTTCGTAGGTAAATCTGTAAATTTGTTTGGGATAAAACGGCGAAACTTAATTCATTTCACGAAACGATTGCAATGAACTTACAACAAAATCAAAATTGAATTGAAAAACTAAAAAAACTAAACAAAAAAGAATCAATCAAATATGTCGTTCCTATCGTCAGTTACTATCGAGAGTGCATACAAAAATTATGATTTTTGCAGTTTGTCTGAATTTTACGACTTTTCTTTGTAATTGTCCTGATTATTTTCCTGAAAACGTTTCCAGGATCATAAAGAACAAAAAAAAAAAAAGAATTACGCATATCTATCGTTCGATTTGTTAGTTATGGTCTTTAGTTCATACAAAAATCCCAAAGAAAAAAGCATTTCGTTTTCCCAAATTTTCCTATTTTCCGGACAACTTTTCCCATTTTTCTTTTCCTAAAAACCTTATTCTGACTATTACGAACATTTTTTTAATTAGCCGAATCGGTCCAGCCGTTCTCAAGTGATGCCCTTACCAACGAACAGTATTTAATTTTTATTTATATACATTGAAGACCAATAACAAAATATGGGGTTTTTGTCTCATAAATGTTCTTATTCTGCAATTCAGCATTTCCTAATTTCATAAAGTGAATTTATTTTAATTTCAACCATCTTTTCGTAAGCAGCAAAATTGAGACGAAAATGCATCATTTCATTCAGATTTGTAAGTGCTTGTTAAGAGAAGAGATACATTTTGCAAAATTAATCGTGGGGAGGAAAGTCAATGAGATTTAATGAACAGGTTAACTTAATTTAAACGTCTTACACAAAGCTTTCAATGAAAACATCGCGGAGACTGAATAATGTGTACACAGTTTTTGTTATGTTAATAACGTGGTACATGACAAGGTTTGTAAACTAAGAATTGTTGATTCAGCTTTACAACATATCATTTCAACAGTTTCAACTCCTTTAACTAAACCAATGAGAACCTTGCCCCATCATTGATATTGGATTAAGTGTAAAAGCAAGAGTTATGTTGAATAGTAAATTTCTTTGTTTATTAAATTGTTTCATGTATTATGGAAAACACAGAATGAAACAGGAAACAATATATATGAATTAAAAAGGAAACCCGTGGTATTATTCGCCTGAAATTGTTGTAATAGTTTCAATAGTTGATTTGCCAAAACTGAACGAAACTAAAAATTGAATAGAACTAACATGATGTACGATAATATGGACGTTTAATTTGCTTTAGGTCGCTTTTCCCCACTCTTTAATTACCTGCCTGGTATTTGCCGATCTGGGAACTAAGCGATTTTTCGCTAACCGATCGATAAATCCTGCTGTGGGCCAAGTTGTAGGTAATTCCTACTAACCGACTTACATCCCTTACCCTTCCTTCCCACCATCCACCCCTCCTAATATACACCACTAGATACGCTCACAATAGCAAGATGCAATCATGCCCCTTCTGTTCCAACCGGGATAGATCTCACACTTTTTACCACACCTTTTACCACAACCGGTTTTTTCGCTCACCTATCAATCGGGTAGAGCAACTCTCGGTTGCAATCCGTTTAACGTTGCCATTTTCACGAGAATTAACGATGAAATGTTTTCGAAAGATCAGAACGTATATGAGAAACGGGGGCAGTGATATGATTTGTTTAAACACTACTTCCACGCAAAATATCACAACGTAAGCTTGTGTTATCCATCGAGGAGCGGACTGAAAATAGTAAACCTCGAAGGAACATTAATTTTAAAAAATCAAGGAAAGGATAATTCCCAAAACTGCAATATCAAAACATCAAGTACTGTAATCATTTTTTCATCCAAATAGTTTATCTCGAGTGACATTACCACAACTAAAGAAACATTTCTCAAGCTTTAACTACTTGGATTTTTAATTTCTGTATCTCTTTCTGATTTGAGAATAATTTTTTATACTTATTTTCAAGATCATATACTGTAATTTGTTTGAAAGAATTAGGTAATTGATGTAATACAAAAAAGAATATATATATATATAGTAGCGTAACGAAAACTGGGTTAAAATGTACCAGAGTTCAATATAAAGTTAATTAATTAATAAATATAAATTTCTTTGCCTCTAGTAGCTTTTTCTCAGGGGTTCATTCATGATTGGGTTCGTGTTATTTTTAGTCAAGGGAAGAGACCATACTACTCTTCCATAGACTGGAAAACGCTTAATTGATAAATTAACTCATTCATTTTAATTAGCACTAATAACACATACAGTATGAAAACCCTCATGCTACCCCCAAAAACACACGTAATTTCCTGAAAACAAAATACAAAATCCACTGACTTTACCACCGGGTTCGGCTTTTCAACAACAATATGCATTTAAACAAATTAAATTTATAAACCAAATTGAAATCATTTTTTCATAAACAAATACCAATAACATTGAAGTAACAAGCAAATTTGGCTTCTTGAAAGCGCAGCTACATTTTACGATTAACATGGAATACAGAATTAAGCTATATTCTTCTTTGACGAATGGCCTCTCTTCACGATTCAATAAGTTCAAAAGTACAAAGTTTTAGGCCGCTTCGATAACAAAAACTACACTAGTCTTCTCGCAATAGCGCCTGACAATAGGTGTTGGATGCAACCAACAGTTACCAAATTACTCACTCAGATGACAAATCAAGTACAGCGGTGTGCCAGGTGCATTGACATCTAGGGAAACCGGCCTGGTTCCCTGGTTGGTGACGTCATGACTTGAAGGCTCGAACGGTGGTCAATTTCTCTCCAAGCTAAGCGGTCTGGATGCCATCAGGTAAAGTGCGAATCCGAATCATCATTGCCCGACTTAAATTATTGATAACGGCGTCTCGGATGAGTCCACCAATTGGACCGATTCTCCGTACGAATAACGTGAAAGTCTATCAGATTTAGAAACTGCAACCGAAAAATGATCGCCGAAAAAGAAACTAAAGACTTAATTCGAAAAATCGAATGCGCTGATAAACCTCAAAACTGAGAATATCAGACATGAGCGCACGAACGTCAGCCGACTCGAAAAATAACATCAGAGCGAAAATCTCATCTGAGCTATGAACTATCAGCAAATATCAAGTAAACAATCTGAGTCAAAATCATATGAAAGACTCTGCGTCTCGCGAAACATCGAATGAGCTGAAGAATATCTGAAATGCTGAAGAATATCTGACATCTGAGAATAATCTGACGAAAAATATAGAGTAAGAACATATAATAATCTAATCTAATGACCAGAATTTTGCTTCTGCAGCCGTATAAATGATCCTCCCACTAGACCCCTCTTCCCACCTCCTAAACTTTTCAAATTTTGAATCGTCACGTGACCACTACACCCAATAAGATAGATATGCCCCCTCCTGAGTCTCAGTTCCGATTGGAAATTTTAAGTTCATTTTGTTACTCGTTGCGCCAATCTCTGGAAGTATATTGGAACGCTTCTCAAACGCTATTTTGAAACGGTTTGTACTCCAACGATGTCCCTTGTTTATTTCGTGCGTGGATGTCGCTTTAACACGTCCGTCTGGGNATCGTACGTGAATTATTGAGAGGGGACGAGTCGGTCCAAATTTCTAGTAAATTATCAAAACGTTGATTTTGGAATTTGATAATTTTGAGAGGGCGTAAAGACGCAAGTTATGAAATTCAGGTTTTTTGATATTTATCACAGTCGAAGTTACTAAGGAACGGCCGAGTACAACGCAAGTTAAACGCGTAATAAATATTTTATCAAGGGCTCCAAGTGAAGCTAGTTACGTATTGAAAAAGTTGTCCGAGTTACGAATCGTACAAATCCGAAAACAGTCGCACGTAGGTGATTGAAAGAATTTGCCGCAAAGCTGATCGCGAACGAAATAGCACGTGTGAAGCCGCATTGGAAGCATTCGTTGGGTCAAGGTCACTGGACGAGATCGGAAGCAGCTGTTGCAGCCTGTGTTGGTGGAAAAGAAGTGTATCGAGTGGTGGTGGTTGGACACGATTTCGAAGAAAATACGCTGGTTGTGAGTATACGTCTCTGTGAGGCGGATATTGTACGAAGTGATTACGTTAATTAGGGACTTGCATTAATTTTGTAATTCAGTGAAAGCAAGTATAGTATGAAAGCAGAAATAGTAACGAAGAGCTTTTCCAAGCGGAAACTGACCGGTGTTCAGTTTCGAGAACAACTACGAATTGAATTGTAATTTCACTCCGCGGCACGAACAAACACATGACATGAATACATTGTAATGAGAATGCTCTCCGAAATGTTCCATGTCCCGGAATGTTCGAAAAGTACTCCGACTGTCAGTTAGCAAATGCGCGAGCTGAACATAAGTCCAAAATTATTCCACAAAGTTTTACGTGACGTAATGTGGTGCTCTCTAGTAAGACTGACGTAGTCATAACTAAGTAAATAGCGGAGCGTGTATCTCGTAGTCAAATCGTACTCATCTAGTCACAATAATAATAATTTTCATAATAATAATCTCTGCGCCTTCGGGCCCCCTTTTTGTAAGTCCAATCCCGACTTCCTCTCTAAACTTGGAAAATTGTTGACACCCTCGTCTCTCTCACGTGATCTCAGGAGCCAAGGATACCGTGTCAACTACTCCACGTAAAGTCCTCGTAATTGGTCAACAGTCAATGACGTTCTTCAAATTTCTGACGAATCACGTCGTCCCGTTCTAAACAACAAATTCGTTTTCTTTTTCATGATGCCTCGCCGCAAACCCTTCGCTTCTGAAGGAATTCCCGTGTCTTTTATTGCGCTGTTCCCACGCGGCATTTTTGTTCTGTTGTGTATTGCTTGCCGACTGCTAAAAGAAACTCTCTATTCGTCGAAACTTGTCCATGTTTCTAGATACAATCTCATTTTTCGGAAGCGTCTTCTTTTGTTAATGATACTGCGTCGTCTTGTGCCGAATGCCGCCTTTGCTTTGATCTATTGAATTCATTCACACAACTCTCAAAATTTGTATGTCCTTGTTATTCGAAGTTGTGCACCACCCAGAAACTGCTCCCTCAAACTTTCACTCCCTGGTTAAATTTTGCAAACATTTCTATTATATCAGTCACGTTTGTTTTTCTTTTCTTCGCGAGCGACAACGCTTACCCGTCTCTGTTTGAATCTTGCCGCCAAGATTCCCACACCCATTGCTGAGTGTCTCCCACGCGGTTTCTACTTAATTCCATGCATATTCCGAAATATACTATTTGTTGTGGGTGCGCTCTTTCGCGCGTACCCGTCTTCCTTTGAAAACAATGTTTACTAAGCTACATTCAGTCTTCGAAGAACTACCGCCCCTTCACTTCCAAACTGGCGGAAGCAGCGTCGCTTTGTCTTTGCGTCCTACGGGCTAAGGCACTCTCCGCCCCCATCGCCTCACCAACGGCTTGTATTTGATCTCTTGATCAAATTTCTCGCTTCATTGTTTTGTTTTTAATTAGGGAATTTAATATTTCGTGACTAAATATATTAAGACGGGAAGGAATATTTTAATGATTATTAACAACTAATAAATTGTTATAAACAAATATACTTAATAAAATTATTAAAGATATACAATGCATTGGCACTATTCGTGCGTCAATTGAGACTTGATGGTTTATTTTATCTAATTGTTATAAACAATTAATAATTTTTTATGAAAGTTGTTATAAACAATTTGAATGGTTTAAATAACAATTATACTGAAGTTATGTCCCTATTCGAGGTCTCAAATAAATTTAGATGAAGCCTCTTTTGATTAATGAATTAATTAACTCTAATTACTATAATTAATAAAAACATTAAATAATCAAAAGAATGACCTTAAGAACCTAAAGGGTAGAGCCTGAATCCTCACTCCTCCGGGAACCCCGTACAATGAAAAACCAACAATATGGTGTTCAAACGACATCAATTGCATTTATTTCACTTAACAAAAATTAATAAGCTCTTTAGGTTTACACACACAAAATCCCTGTTTACTGAAGATTTTACATGATACATCTTTGTAATCTATACATAACTTCGCCTACTGCGCCACGGGTGTTTATATCCCGTCATAATTTTTGTTTTACTCACCAAGCTCTGCGGGCGTGTAGGTTCTTTGCTTTTGATCGCACTTCAACACTTATTATATTTACGCACTTGGCCGAATTACATGAGTTACATTTCAGTGGCCTTTGCAACACAATTTTCTTTTACACTATTCATGTTTTTGATTGATGGCTTCCTTGGAGATGATCAAATGTTTCGGTGATGTACCCTGAACACTATAGTTCGAACCCCGTTCACCAGACTACTTTGCTAATTAACCGCGTTGAGGTCTCCTTGTCCTCCTATAGCGAAATGCTTTCGGGAACTCACTGACCGTAATTGTTAATCACTCATAATTTTTATGTGTGTTGCTCATAACGGACTTATCAGAAAAACAACTCCTGGTTCATGTCCACTCAAAGGCACATCAAGTGAAGTGTTTTTAAAAATTCTCACTCCGAAACCTATCTTCAAGATTTTGATTCGAATCTAAGACAATTGCTGGACTGATTCATGGTCCTCAGTCATCTACCGCACTTCGACACAAATTTAACCATGGATCCTACTCGTCGCGAAATCACACTCATAAGTCATCTGAGTGGATGGCTGGCCGCTCGCACTTCGCGTGACTCAATCATGCATCGTCGTATGGTTGGGTGCTGATTGATCGATTCCCGACTGATTGATTGCCGATTGCCTGATTGCCTGATCTCCGAATCTTGTTGACTCACTGATTTCCGAATGCTGAATCTCAATCTCCGAATTTTGACTGTCTGCCGAATGAACATTTTTGACTGTCCACCGAATAAATTTTTGACTCTGATCACCGAATGAATGCCTTTGACTCTCCGAATTTTGACTGCGAGAATGCTCCTCTTTTATCAACTAACTACGTTACGTGTTGTTCCCCTTCTTAACATGGTATTTCTTCTATCTATTTTGTTTACATTTATCCCCCCCACTAATCTGATTGGTACTTCTTCGTGGAACTGTTCGTGTCGCCAATAGGCACTTATGCTCCTCCCTTTGTGCGTTCTGATTTGTTGATTTTCTTTTTCGTGTTTCAAAGACTGCTCACATGTTAAAGTGGTTTTCGTCTTCCATTTTATTTTTCTTATTTCTTTTTTTGCGTTTTCGTGTTTTCGACGCAGCTGCGTATTTCAGACCTTTTTCCGGACCTAACTTGTATTGTTTAATGACTCGACCGCGCAGTTCCTTTGAACATGTGCAAACTTGTCTTTGAGCCTGGCGAGGCTTCTTTGTACTTGTTTGGCGGTAGCCTATCTCGACCCTACTAATCTTATCTTTTCCCATTTTTTCGCCTCCCTCTGCGAAATGTCTCCTGCGACGTTTCCTTCTCATGTTCTTTCTAAAGCTGGTTTATTGGGACGTCCCTCAACCTCTTTTGCATCTTTTTGCTGCTATGCCGCCGCGAGATCCTTTTTCGTTTAAAATAGAGAATTTATTATTGTATTGGGAAATAATATTCCCAGAGCTCCATCTTTCACTGGACCCTCTTTTGGAATAGATTTTGGAACAGATTACTACCGCTTGCGCACGTTGTCTCTACTTGGGTGGTAAGTGCTCATCGGTTCCTCTGTTGCTTCTCACACATGTTGCCGCTTTTATTGCTCTTTTGAAGTATACTAATTCTGAAGATTTTTCGTTAAATTTGGAAAAATTTCTCCCTCATGTCTCAAACTTTCTTTCTACACGTTGTACTCTGCTAGATACTTTTCTGAAAAATACATCATATAAATTTGAGATCGTGATTAAATAGTTTAATTATTTATATATCTACAGTCTCAATATATAACTCACCGTCATTTAAAATACAGACGAACATTGGACGATTATTATTGCTTTATGATAATTGAGATGAAACGGGAAAGTAATACATTGTTTACTCATTTGATTCAAAACTTATAGATAAAATAGAAACTAAATGTCTCAGTTTAAACATTTTCATATAAATGTATAGTAATCGTTAAGGATCCCCCATCGTTTATACTGTTAAAGCCGTAAATGTAATCGAGCTTCTCGTTTTCTTCTTTAACGTCATTAACCTATTTTAAATGTGTCATCAGCTCCGTGGGGATGTAGAACCATACCTCAAATGCGATATTCGACCAAGTTTGCCCCTTGTATTTGATGCATATAGTTGAACATTTCTCCTTCCAGGAGACATCACCATAATGTAGCACTCTCTGTGCTGGTGGTGCGAGTTTGCGGTTTCCAGTGAAACGGGGGGGGGGCTATGCCGGCGGTAGCGTAGATACTGGTAGGGCCTCCCAAATCGGACAGGTCTCAGTAGAGAAACCAGACAAAGTGTGTCTCACAACATCCCGTCTACCCTGTAACATTTTCTGTGCTATCCATCTACTGCCTTGTAGGATGTGGGATTCCAAAAACTAAGGGAAGTGAAATCTATTCTTCTACGGGAGATAACCCCGAAGGATAAACCGTGATTCGGCAAGGTTAAGAAGGGTTGAACGTAGTGCTGACAACTCACCGTGTAAAAATTGAAACCGTTGAGAAACTTCATAATGAGAGCTGGAATGTTAAATATTGTCGCCCTAGCAATAGAAAGAGAAAGAAAGAGGGTAAATGATGTGTATTTTGCCACATGAAATGTTCTAAGCCAGAACCGTGTAGGAGCTATGATTGTTTTGTTGAAAACTCTGGAGAAGTCTAAAATTACATCACGGCAATTCAGGAAGGATATTCAATTACGTGAAAGGATAGTGAACTGAGAGAAATAGGAAATTACGATGTGAGTAATATTAGTGCAACTAATGAAAGGTAATGATATGTGGGCTTTATAATTAAGAAAGCAATTAAAGAATGCATCCTTGATTTTAATACCATAATTCCACGGATATCTACGTTACGAATATGAGGTAGATTTTATAACACTACATTGGTTAACATCCGTCAACCTACAAAGGACGAGAATGATATCAAGAGCTCCTTCTATAACTAATTGGAACAAATATATAATGGGATACCCAATATATATCAAGATCATATTGGAAGATTTTAATTCACGAATGGAAAGGGATAGTATGTATGCACCGAATCTAGAACAACAGAGTTTGCATGTAAATGCTAATGACAAGGGAGAGAGAGCAAAACATTTTGTCTTGTCTTACACCTTAGCAAACAGCAGTACCCTTTTTTCTCGTAACGATATTGATAAGGGCACATTGTTTGCATCTGATTAAAAACAAAATGCACTAATAGATCATGTAATGTTTGAGTCGAGTCATGCCGCCCCGAGCATACTATATCTCAGAAAACTAAGGAACCCTGACAATGATACGGATCATTTCCGGGCTAGATATCGCCAGAGATCCTAAAAGAGTAAGAAGAGCTGAAGACTCGGGACGCGGTATGGCGTGGGAAGGTTACAAGTAGCAAATGTAGTTGGAGCCTATGAAGAAGAAATTGGAGAGTTGTGTGATAAACTATTGGAGGAAATAGGGCTTGAGGAAAATTGGCAAAATATCAGATAAAGTATTGAAGAAACTGAAAATAAAGTCATGGGGAAAAGAAGAGAGAAACAAGGAAACCCAGATTTGATGAAGATTGTAAACTTGCTCTACTAGAGACAGAAGATAGTAGTAAAAGAATGCTAGATTGAACAACCGGAAACAGTATTAAATGTTGTGAGGATAATCACCGTAAGGCAAAAAGTTATACAGAAGAAGTAAGATGCATATTGAGATGATCATTCGAATCAAATTCAAAGTATTCGTGATAGGGGAGAGATCCGTAAATTTTTTGAAATGAGTAAGAGATGGTTACCATCCTGAGACTAATTTCAGCAGAAAGAAAAGTGAAAAATTAGTGAGTTCGGATGCAGACATTCTACGAAAGGCAGTATATTTTGATGAACTTCTTGGTGAGTGGTACGCGAAGAACCACCTACATCTCAAGTGCGGACAAGCCTTAGATGTTGAAGAAATACTGGAAATGGTACTTATGCAGTCAATACAAAACTAAAGGACAACAAAGCACAAGGGTTTGACAAGATTTCAGCCGAATTAATAAAGGAAGCCCCTAGAAGTGTATGGAAGAAAATCCATGACATGATTAAATTGTTATGAAGAGATGGAACAATAAAATGCGAGGGAAGATCTCAGAAAAGTTTATTTATCAACGAGGTGACGATCTGTCAACCCTCTTATTCATGATATGTCTTGAAAAGGTAGTCCGGGGTATTGAAATCAACTCTAATGGTACAATCAGAAACAGGTCTCTTCAAATACTGGTGAATGTAGACGATGTTGTGATTATTATATCATTGAAAAGATTGGAAGGTTCCTTAAAATTGTCTGGAGAAGCTAAATTGATGGGCCTAGAAATTAAAAAAAACAATGTATGATCTCTACGAAAAAGAAAGAGTAAGATTTTTGTCCTGCTCACTATCTGGCAAAAATTTAGAATGGGTATCATTTGTAGAATATCTAAACTCATTCATAACAGAAAACAATACAATCGACGATATTAGAGATGGTAATAAGTGATGATATTAGAGCTGGTAATAGAGAATAGCTGCTGGTGATAGGTGCTATGGGAATCTCTACTACATCATCAAATCAAGAATAACCTAGAAGGCCGCTAAGTTAAATCTATAGGCAAATTATTAAACCAGCGATTCTGTTTGATTGTCAAGCTTGGACCCTCGCTAAGAAAATGAAAGACACACTAATGATGCGGGAACGGGAAATCTTGAGGAGAATATATGGACCCACTAAAGAAAATGGAATATGGAAAAGTAGAAGCAATGCGGAATTACAAACGTTATACGAAATGACAAATATTGTTACAACATTGAGGTACGTAGGCTTGTTTGGGTAGGTCATGTGCTTCGAATAAACGATAATACAGCTGCAAAGATGATGTATGTGGGGCTGATTGGAGAAACAAAGGAAGACCACGTTTGAGATGGGGAGATAATGTGAAAGGATATTAGAAGCGTAGTTAATAGAATATGGAGATTTAAAGCTGAGGAAAGAAAATGTTGGGTTACTATTATAAAAGGAACCAAAGTGATACTTTAAGTGCCGTTGTGCTGTAAGAAGAAGAATTGAACATTTCATGTCTACCTTGCGACAACTTCATATCCCTCCGCACCCGTTAGTTTGTTTTGATGACCTTGATTAGGAAGCTGACGCTTTCTCACTAATGGTAATGTCCGCCGACTTCCAGCTGAGTGGATCTTTCATTCACCAGGTTACGATTGAATGTTATTGAGTATCTCGCTGAGAACGTAGTTGTTAAGTTACATCTCCATCGCTTGGATGAATAGAGGACAGCGAGAAAACGTTGACCTGCTTAGCGACATCAGCAGCAGGTGTGCTAGGCGTTTGTACACTTCAAAGCCTCCTGCATTGGAATTACTGTGGAATACTTTGTAAGAGTTAGAAACAACATGTACGTCGCGTCGCTTCATTGAATCTGCTGAAATATCCCCCACCATAATGTCAGGAACAGTCAGGTGACATGATGACAGCTATTTTGCTTCTCTTAATGTGAGTGAGAATTGGTCATATTTCACTCCCGTGATCTACAAGTTTTAAATACCCGAACCATGTTAATTGAATCCCTACCACGAAACAGCACCTTAACGAAGCACTGTCTGTGAGGGGGTGAATATTTGAGTGTACCGATGAAGCTGAAAGCTGAGCTAGCGATAATGTTGGGCTTCCCAAGACAGAGGCGTCTGCCAAAGTACCAGATAAAGTGTAGTTCTACAACGCCCTATTTTCCCCACATCCTCTCCGCCTGCTACCCTGTAGGAGGGCAAAAGATCCCCAAAGGCAATGGGAAGAAAAACCCATACACAAAACCAGTAACGTGCCCACAAGCTGTGAGATGGCAACTCCGTCAGTGGAATGGAGCCACACTGGGGTGGTGTCCCGTTTGGTCGTAAATCCCCTTTATACGAAACCTCAGCAAGCTAAGAATCTAAGCCGCGAAACAATTATAAGACGAAACAACAGAAGTTGAGGATAATGATATGGCAATCGCCAAGTGGAATGTGAAGAGTATTTTACAACCGGGAGCAAGTAAAAATCTAAATGATACAAAATAAATACGAATTAAATGTGATAACTGTGAAAGAAATACGATGGGGAGTAGAGGAAATACAACAATTGGACGATTACATATTAATCAATAGTGGACATAAGGAGAATTTATTTGGAATTGAGTTTATTGGTAAAGAAGAATTTGAAGTTCGCAATAATTCGATATAAAAACGATACGGGGAACGATATGTATTCTGACTGAACTGAAAGTTCTGATCTGAAGAGACCGAACTGAAAGTTTAATAATATTTCTTGCATAATCTATGTTTCAACCGAAGTAGAAGATAAAGAAGTGAAGAAAGAATTTTATGTAGAGCTGGAAGATATATTGAGAGCATACCAAGAAGTGATAACAAGAATTCATTGTCCAAATTGTGAGCGAAGACAGCCTGATACCGACAACACGCAAGCATAGCAAACATTAAACGTGCCATGACAACGGCATGAGAGCTGTGATATTTGCCACAGGAAACGCGCTAAGTGTGAGTTGCACCTATTTCATCCACACGGAATGTCATAAAGGAACATGGGTTTCACCAGACAAAAAGCACATTAATCAAATTGATCACGTAATGTTAATGCAGGAGGTATGAAACAAACATTATAAGTGTGAGAAATTTCCGAGGTGCTTGTTGTGAAAGTGACCATTTTATGGTAAAAGCGCGGATGATACAAAGGACTGAGATGAGGAAGAGAAAGACAAATAACGGAGAATTAAGGAATCATGTAGAACAACACAGAGAAAGGAAGATACAAGCAAGATTAGGGAAAGTGTAGAGATAAATGGAACCAAATGAAAATTAATGGAACCACAATCGAAGAAAAATGCAAATGTATTACAGGACTGTTGCAGGATGCAGATGGAGATATATTAGGTAAAACAGAAGGCTAGAAAAAGAAAAAAATGAAGTGATCAGGAATGTGAGAAGGTTATAAAGAAAATAAACGAAACATAAACGGAGAGTGCAACGATTAACACGAGCTACGGACGAAGAATATCAAAAAAGAAGCAAAGAAGGTATGTAGATAAAAGAAAAGAGCTAGGGACAAAAGGAAAATACAGTAATTACAGGCAGATTATGATAAAAAGTCAAACCGAAAATTTCATGAAGATCTACAAAAGTTAAAAATATCAACCAAGAACGATGTTCTTCAAAGACGAACAAGGGAACTTGATAGGTGTTGAGGATGAAATTAGAAAAAGATGGAAGGAGAACTTTCGAGAGCTGTTGAATAGCAGGGAAAGAACTAGTTGAGCGACCCAATATTGAAGGAAGGAGTGAAGACCTAGACCCCCAAGCTTCATACAGATGAAGAATTGTATAGGACTAAGAAAGCACCCAGAGAAAATGAAATAAGTAAATAATTTATACATTTCTCAGGAGAAAATATGTTGAAAGGACCATCTATTGGAGGACACATGGAGAGTAAACGAGATCCCGAAAGAATGAAAAACGACAGTAATTTTCCCAGTGTGCAAGGTAGGGGGCAAAATGAGCTGTTGTAATTCTAGAGAAATAGCACCATTGGATGCGTTATATAAAATCTTCTCATCAATATTATCACAAAGAGTAGGGAAGTACACTGAGAAAATTCTTGGTCGGTACCTGAGTGGTTTTAGAAAGGCCAGATCAACGTTGGACCAAGTGCTTACGCTTAAAATGATCATGGAAAAGTGCTATGAATACAACATAGATTGATTTCAAGCAAGTTTATAACAGCGTGGATAGAGTCAACTTACTAAAGACATTGGTTCTTTGGAATACCGTACAAATTAGTAGCTTTGATCAAGTACACAAAAGAACTCTTGGACTAAAGTGAAGATAGGAGGAAAGCTCACATGAGCATTCCGTATTAACAATAGCCTTCAACAAAGATCCTATATCACCTGTTCAATTTAATATAATTTTCGAAATAGCCATAAGAACTCTAACTTTAACAACAAAGGAACAAAATATAATAAGCTTTTCCAACACCTTGCCTAGGCAGATGATGTCATGTTAGCAAGACGTCAAGACATTCTCAAGAAATCATAGAAATAATTTGGAGAAGCTTGTGATGACATGGAACTAGAAATAAACCAAATGAAATCTTGATTGTTTGGCATCAGTGTGCTTTTATCTATTAAAATATGTTAATTTTCACACATATGACTGCCTGTCTGTCTGTCGGCCAGTCCGCCTGTCTATTTGCCTGCCTGCCTGCTTGCCTGTTTGCTGGCATTAGTTTTAGTATATATTTTGTTACGTCAGGAAACAAATATTAGCGAATATGAATATTTGTGAATTCAATTGGAAAAAATCCATGTTCGGAGATTTTTGCATACGCTGCCTAAATGGTTCAAGATAGGTGACAACAATCATTGGCCACATTGGATGTCTTAAAGCGTTGTACAAAAAAAGTCGCCATATCTATTGGAACTTTCGTTTAATTAAAACCATTTTATTAAAATCCTATGTCACCATAGTCTGATAAAATACAGTAGAAATCAGTTAGATACATCTTCAATGGTTACGAAAATTCAGTTGAAATAATTGTGGGAAAATATCGAGTAAATGCCAGTGACAGTTGATCAGAACCTTCTAGAATAAACTCAAGGCCACCAATCAAAGTGCATAAAAACACAACCATCGATCAGAAAGCAACCTGATTATTATTAAATGAATTCGGTTGGTAGACTTGCTCAACGAACATTTGTAGAACCTACAGGAGAATATTCCAGCCTAGACGCGCGTAGCGTCCTATTCATTCTTGCGCGAGCGCGCAGTGCGTCCAGTTCATTGGAGGCGCGGAAGATTCGCGAGAGTCCGAAACCCTACGTCATGATTTCGCAAAGCACTGTCTCGTGTTTTCGGCGAACATTTTATTTTGTTTTTTACGTGATCGTGCGTCTGAATAATAAAAGATCCAGTCGACGTTATTGAACTCCTCAGTGACGATCGTCATATCTCAACACGCTTAGAAATTAGTGGGTGCATTCGTGTGAGGTGCGAGTCAACAATTCGCGAGTGCTATATTACGCGCTGTGTCAACGAACTCATTGGGCGTCTTTTCACGACACCTGACGCAGAATACTATTGAGTTACTCAAGACTTTTGTTCCAGTAGCAATCTCGGATAGTTCCGAACGGTTCCGAACTGTCCCGCGCATATGCAAGAGCGAAATCCCAGTTCGGCGCCGTTCCAGCAGCGACAATTCGGAACTTTTAGTCCCAGTTCGTTGTTCGAGCAGGCTCTAGCGAGGAATTTTGAACAGTTCCGAACCGTTCTAAGAGTTCTAGAATTCTGTAGGGATTTTAAATTCCGGATTGTGGTGACGGTCGGTCACACGATGCTGGATTTGCTGCTAGAACAAACCTAAGGTTGGTCACACGCATGGTTCGTAGGCGGCAGGGGAAATAGGTAGAATGGAAACTAGTACCATTTGACTGTTTGGCGTCGCTGTGCTTACATGTATTAAAAAAGGTTAATTTCCTCAACATATGACTTAACAAAAGTGGGAAATATTACAAAGGGATGTAGAATTCCTAAGAAACTTTATTCACAAATCTATTGAACTAGAATAACCAATCACATTACTAATTGTTTTGAAAGTTTTAATTAGAGGAAGATGATAGTTTATTTGGTCAATTAGATTGGTGAGAAGTGTGCTTCTGACCGTGATTCTGTATTAATAAATTTTCTCATTAACCCATTGTAGGCCAACCCAATTCTTTTGACGTGACACGAGAGCAGTCGTATCAGGTAGGAGAGAGCTTAAATAATTAATAAATATATTTAGTGCCAGAAAAAGCAGTTACAAACTGCGTATACCCACGTAGAGAACAATTTACTAATTCACTTGACCGAATGCAAAAAACCAATTATAATGCTAGTTGCTTCATTTAAGTAATTGTAATTTACGCATAAATATAGGGAGACAATTCTGAGAAAGGTTTCGTGTAAGTGTGAAAGAGGACACAAAAATTTGTTTAACGTATCAAATAGGGCACGAATAACAGGGTCCAACAATTGAAGTTGACTAAATTAAATATGAATGCACTGACGACGTAGTAATTTGTGCTGTGAGCGTTGCGCCCATCGTACTCTGTGCTCAGTTATCAGTCAAATAATATGCACTACGTTCTGCTGTTTCGTTATCAATTTATCCTCGCGAGATGGCATTGCTATCATTCAAAGTTCCTGAGACATGTAACCTACGAAATTTAAACTATGGTACGCTAAAGGCGTTCCAGCAGCAAACCTAACGGTAAGGAACCGTCCAGAATCCCGCACATGCGCACTGAGAAAATCCCGGGACAGTTCCGAACTGTTCGAAATTTGCTACTGGAACAAAACTAAGTTCACGCAGCTTGCTGACATCAAGAACTTTCTTCGTCACACTCACAATCAGAAATTACCTCCCACGGTGAGATCTATTTATTTTTCGTTTCTGAAGCTGTCACGCATAAATAACAGGTCATACAGTTGTGATGTTTCGAATGATTGTGTTATGAAGTTACTGACGTTGATTTCGTCGCAGAATAACGTTCATTAAGACGCCAAGGACAATTAGCGCCACGCGACTTATTATTTATGGAAGGGAAGAAGTTTTTCGTGTGAATGTGTGAGTGCATTGGGGAAAGAATATTGATTTTTTGACTTTTCATTATGTTCTCTTTTATTGAATAAATGTAAATTTCAATGTACTAAGTTCTTTTATTCCATGAATTAGGGAATCAAGACTTGTGGGAGTCCAATAAGTTGGAAATTTCGCGAATCCAGGCTCTGACTCATGTTATATTGACAACGACGATCATTTAATCAATCAATAAATCAAATAAAATTTATAGCAAGTTACACTATCTATGTTAACTTATAGTATCGAGAGAAAAAGGGTTTTTAAAATAGACATGTAAAATGCTTCAATTTAAGAGAGTTATTAAAGTAGGTAAAAATAAATCCTCATCAAATTAAATCGATTCTGTGTTTTGTGCATTGAAGAAAGATAAAACTGACTTAAAACGTAAAATTTGGACGTTTAGATTTTACCAAGAGCGCAAGGTAGAAATAGTGTCTTACCTATACATGTATGTCTCTAGAATTATCTTTCCCGCGACGTGGACCGATTTTGGACCAGCCTCCTCTCTTCAGGAAAACGTTCCTGACGTTCCCAAATTGTAGACACGATTCTCTTGCGATGTAGGTGGGTAGTTTACTACGATATTATGTTGCCATCGATATTACATTCATAATCATATGATATTCTGTACGTATGATTTTCTGTAAATGGTGAATGAGTGAAATCGAGTCAGAATTACTTCTGTAATAGAGGACTTTTCGGACAGTACACATTGCTCAGGGGGAACCAGGTGAAGGCTCCTCTTTGCCCTTCCTGGTCGTTGTACACGACCACCGCCAATCGACCTCGTAAATGACGGGGATGACGAGGGATGTGCGAGTGAGGTGAATGATGAATGAGTGTTGTAGTGAAATCAAAGGTAGGGAAACCTGCCGCGAATCCGTTTTCTCCACCGCTGCAAATTCAACTTGGATCATCTGGGATTACGATAATGTGTTATGAAGTACGTCGTGTCTGGCGACAGGGGCGCTGAGGTTTCCGGCCTGTGCGACAGGGGCGCTGAGGAAGAAATAAATAAAACTCTTTCCATTTGGTTTCCCTGAACGTCAAAAATTCCAAAACGAATGTCCTCAACGTCCCTTCATCCTGATGTTAACTTCGAAATGCACGAAATTCCCAACTTTTGTAACAATCTGGTAACTTCGCAATAAGTCTGTAAATTTGAATTGAGTTCCTTCGATTATCCGAATATCGATATGTTTCGATTGTACGTGACCTCCAAGTCGATGACAGCAGAGCAATAAAGCGGCTGTCTGGATCGCTGTGACCTGGATAGAGCCAAACATTGCCGAAGATAGTGGGGGAATTTGACAGTAGCGGACCTAGCAAATCCGAGTGGTCAGACTTGCTTACTGTTCAGTACTTGTGTTTTATTGGTGATTGTAATACTCTGTAATGTTTTAGGATTGTCACACTTGCAGGATCACTACGAAAACTTTCCGTAAAGAACTGTCATATGATATCAGCATACAACACATCCCACAAAAGTTCTGACACCTTCAAATGAAACATTAGGGAATTCGTAACGAATACGTCGTTTTGAGCTTCAAGATAGTGTATTAGATTTTTACACAAGGCTGCAAATAATAGCAGAATGGGCAAAGGATTTAATAATTACATGTGCAAGAAATTTTTTCATCCTGCTTCTAGGGACAATTTGAAGCGAGTAAGTATTGACAAAGGAAGATAAATGGTGAAGTTCCTGTTTATTTCAGGCGAATTTTTATCTTTTATTGTGTTTTCAGACTGAGATAATGTTGCCAAATTATAGTTTTTCCTGTTTTTTGGAAGATAGTTTTTTAGTTTCAGGACCTTTTTGTAGTAATATTTTTCACCTATTTATCTATTTTTAGAATGCTTGAATGAAAAATAGGTACAATAGGTACAAACCATTGCTAATTCAACTTGCACCTATTCTGAAATTGTGACTTGATATATAACTGCATCTTGAACTTCCATCCTGTATATTATCCCCGTGTTATGTAACATATTTCAGGGCAATAATATTGTATCCTTAGCTAATGAGATGAACAAGTTCTACACAGTTTCTTGTGAAATTTATTAATATCTCTCATTGTTGTATGGAGGATCTGTACATTGTATTTAAGTGGTGGTGATTAAGAATTTGAAGTNGGGGGGGGGGGGGTCAATTTAAACTGCTGTTTCTACCCTTGGTATCTTTCCTATGCTATATGCTGCTGTGTAAGTCTCCACTTCTTGCTTTATCCCTATACTGGAATGAGCCAAATGGATGACATTTTGCAAGCATTTGTCATTAATAATGTTTTTAATAATTAACTAAATTAAAGGAAAATAAATAGATGTGAGGATGACAAAGTTCCTATACATTATTTTTGGTTTTGTTTTCTTTTTTGGTATTATTTAGGCTAAAAACCATTAAAAATACCATCCAACTGTCTCGTAATCCTCCTACTGCCACCTTCTTAATCTCCACAACTGGCGCTGAAACTCGCAAGAAATTCTTCACTCTTTTATTTCTTGGTTGTAATGTTCTAAATAAGTCTTGAGAACTCTCAAGTACTTCTTTTATGATAAAAATTTATATCATAAAATTCAATTTTGAATGTAGCTACAACATAAGAAAAAGAAATACATTTTAATGTAATCAGAAACTTTGAACACAGTACTATGAAAGATAAAATTGGGGAATTGGATATATTTTTGTGTGGGTGACACACATTATGTACACCTACCAACCACAAAATATTCTTGTTAAGTTGTCACAATTTATGGATTCTTGCAACAGCATGACATAATTGTGAATACAATAGTAATAAAAAGGTAAAATATTAGGAACTTTAGCAAGAGAAAACTTGCATCAATTCTGAAAACAGGTATAAATAAAATTTGTCTATACATTACTACATCAAAAAGTAATGAGAATGGAATGAAGGCAAAAAGCATTGAGTTACAAAATTATTGAAAAGCACCTTTTTTTCAAGGACTTATTATTCTGTGTAACTTGTCTAATTGTATAGTACAAGATTGTGTCCACTTGTACCTGACAACACTATAAATATTTTCTTTTAACTATTTTATATTTATCCTTTCAAAAACATTGTGTTATTGTACCTTAAGAATATAAAACATGTAATTAAAAAATGAATGTTTAGGTATGGATGGCAGAACAGAAAGCTGAATCATATAAAAAGAAACAGGAAGAGCTTCGTGTCCAGTATGAAAAAGAGCAAGATTTATACACTAATAAGTAAGTAAAATAGATTTAGTAAGTTTGATGCTCAGTAAAATAAGTTTAGTTATAATATAAATTTCCTCAATCACTTAAGGTACACAGTCCCTTACTTATGTATCCTGATGTAACTTGAATATGAACCCCACCACCACACATGCTCAGGCTCTCATTTATTTTCATTTTTATATGATAATGTACTTCGATGATTTTTCAGGGCAATGCTAAGCAAAGAGAGCAAAGATAAGTTAAGTGTGAATTTTATGTATGAGCCTCCACCTGGTACTAAAAAGGAAAGGGAACGAGAGGATGATGAACCAGAGTATAAATTTGAATGGCAAAGAAAATTTAATGCTCCAAGAGAAGAGTGAGTAGTTTTTTTGTTTTCAATGAATTGCCTAATTGTTCATAATTTTTTAGTCTCTAAATGTATTCATTTGTGTGAATTGTTTCTTTTCATCTGGTGGCCGAATGCAATCGCTCAATCCTAAAACAGAAAATCTATCGTGTTTGAATATTTAGTTTAATTTTTTTAAATATATAGTTTGAATGTTAGTTTATAAGATTAATTGCTTTTACATTATTAGACACACCGACCCTGTTATGGTAATTATTACATGTAGTGTTTTTCTGCAGTGAAATGTTAATAAAATACTAAATAAAAACATGTACATATTGAAACTTTTTTTGGCAAAGCTCTCTATATTGTAACCGAGTCATATATTCATATTAGTTCTTTCACTATTTGAACTTCCTTGAGAATATCAATTAAATTGGACCATCAAATCATTAGCATTTTGCTGAAAAATAATGGTAAGGTGCACATCAATTCAGAGGTAGGAAGTGTGGTTTTCCTCTTTGTATTTTAACTCTGAATTTTATAGCTTGAAAAGGAATTAAAACTGTTAATCTAATGGAAGTGCAAAAAGCATGTTGTTACAGAATAGTTTTTTTAGAAATTAATGTTACCCTGAACTTCATGAGGAAATTGGGAAAATTTGTGTGGTAACCTTCTTTTCTCATATCTGATTCCTCCAAATTACACTCGTTACGAAACTCAAGCAACTGCAATGTAAGAGAGCACCACTATTCAGAGTGAACATCTTTACTATAACTGACTCCAGCATCTGGATTGGTGTATTGGACTTCTTGTAAAATTTTGAATATTATTTTTATTGGTAATTTCTAATGAACAATGAGGTTTATCTCTTGAAAACAATGTGTGCTTGGAGTAATTTAAATGAGTTAATGTTATTTAAATATATCCTAAGTAGTGTGGTACTCCCGAGTATCTTGGTTAATCACATTGCACATACATTTTCAGTATTTTGGTGATTTTTTTTTTCTCTTAAACTATATTGTTGTGTAGAATACTATTCTGAGATATTTGCTAATTATTTTTCAGCTACTGTAAAGGTGATTCTGATATTAGAGATCAGCCATTTGGGATCCAGGTCCGGAATGTACGTTGTATTAAATGTCACAAATGGGGACATATCAATACAGGTTAGAACAATTTTATGAGTTACATTTATGCCTCTCTATTTTGTGGGTTACAGATCTTCACTTATGGCTATCTTACTTTGTGAATGAAGAGTTAGTTCATTTGCATATAAAGTATATTCTTTAGTGAATCCAATCAAATTTGTCTGTAATTAAGTAAATGTAATCCAAAACAAATCATACAATAACTGAATCTGCTCCTTTTGGAAGGATGTAGGAAAACAAAGTTTACCTTTCGGGATACAAAGAAAAATCGAGTATCTTGTAAAATATCAATTAATTATGTAAATATATACTATATAATCAATTAATTGATTTTTAATCCTTTCTGTTAAATATTAAAAAGACGTAAAATATTCAAAATATAAACCCTTTAACATTTTTATAACAAAGAATAGCAAAATGATTCAATCAAAATGATCAATTTGTTATTTTGGAAGAACTGTAGTTAGTTATTTTACAGGTATTTAGTTTTTATTCTTAAAATTACTCAAATAATTGAACTTGAATGCAATTATTTTGAGGAACATTAGAATTTTATTTGTATAGTGCACTATATAATTTTATTTCAACACAATTGTGTAACCTAGTAAATTATACCTGCAGTCTAGGTGCTTATGAACTTCAGTAAACTGTAATTCTTCCTAGTGTATTTTTCTAAGAATAATTCCCCCCCCTTTTTTTAACTTATTCATCATTGTATAGAGGTGACTTGTTGACCCTGTCCACATTCTTCGCAAGAGAGTTTTTGTTATTGTGATGCGATTGAAACTTTATTATTGTTTAGTGCCTTTACATTAAAAAACTATGGTGATATCTTAAATAGCTTATTTGGTGAAAATGAAAATGAAAAAAAAAATACATTTCACTCTACTTCATTCCCTCAAAATTGGAATTTCAAATCACACTGCCTTGGTAAGTAAGAATGAGACATTGAAAAACCCAAAAACTCATTTCTAGATTTCAGCATTAACAATGTTTATATGCAAAAACTGAGGTGAAAACTCAGTTATGTAGTGAGACACAGTTTAAAGCAAAATATCCAAAAATCAGATTTCACCCTAAATAACTTCATCAATTTTCTGTATTAGAACTTCACCATTTCCTGTAATCTAAATTAAATTTATAATTAGATCTGTGTTTTTTCTAACCTAATACTTTTTTGAATTATGAATATTCCTCATTATATTTGATATGGCTCTTGACTCTTGAAATAAAATTATAAGTCTCTGTGTTTAAATAACATTGGAATCCTTAAAACAAATTTTTGTGTTCGGAGTTATGAGAAAACATCACATACAATTTTCGCTATTTTGCAGAGCACATGCCAAAGTCAATAGCATTGAAATAAAAACAACCTCACTCCTCTCACACATGGCCTGGGTCTCTTGTTGTATTCAACTTGAAATTTGTTCCTCAAATTCTTTTTCAACATTGCTTTAAAAAACTCTAATGTAAATACATCTATAAAAAAGAAACTTATTTCCAACACTGGTGCCAGAACATTCTGATGAGTCTTTCCAGCACCAAGACACAATGGGTAGCAACATAAAGTTGTGTGTGAGAGAAAGTAATAAATGGAAACGTCACCAATTTGCAGGGCACAGCACTTCACCCCTATGAGAGTTAGTGGTATTGAACCCCTGCTATTTAACTTGTACTTAAATGGCATCATGTCACTGTTCAACTGAAAGACCCTGAAATCTATGGATTAAATACACATATCTGTCCTATAATCTTAAAGGTTTCCACAGCCAGCATGATGCAATTTTTGGCTGTACCTTTGAGGATTGGAAACTTTAACATTTCAGCTTTCATACTGCAGCCTTTTTCTGAATCTTAGGGGACCTCTCCCTATCATCCATACCCCCTAATGGTGACTCAACTGATATGACATTGGAAGTTTCACTATTCATTTCAGCAATCCTGAAAACTAGGGTTTTGACACAAATATCATCCATTTTTTTGTCACATTCTTTCCAATGTGTACCTCTAGAGGTGCCATATGGTCTGAATAGTTCCATTGTGGCGTTGGAAGTATGATGGTTCATGTAAGAAACCTCGAAAACTATGGTTTTGAACCTGATATCAGTCACTGCATCCCCTACCCAAAAGGTGCTAGGGGTGTCTTATTTCACACAGGGACTGAATTTAGACTTACATGAGATCAGGATGTCACTATCAGCTCAGTGATGCCGAAAACTGTGAACTTGGTCACTTATATTTCATTTTCAATCACTTGTATGTGGCATCCACTTCCCAAGGGGTGCAGGGGTGTATAGTGGGTGATCGTGGACTTATTGGGAATATCACTACTAATTTCAGAGGCCCCAAAACTGATCTCAATAGTAATGTTGATCATATTAGATTATTTTTAAATTTTATTCTCTCCTCACCCCCTACCCTAAGGGTGTTTACCCCTCACAGCATTCCATCACCCTCCTCCACCTCCATCTATATCTTTCTCAGCAAACACACGACTAATGTGTTGTTGTGTATATACTTCGACAGTATGCAGTAATTGTGCAAAATTGTGTAGGCAATGGGAGCAAAACATAAATTGTATGATGAAAGTACTTAAGGTAACGTGTTATTGCACTGTGCTTTCAAGGAACGACTACCATTTGGTAAATAGTGCAGTTCGCTTAATCTATATTTTGTTGGAATAACTGATGTTATTAAAAAGATCTCTTCTTTTACAATATTACACAGGATATTTAAAAACTCACAAAATACATGGAATTTATGTTCTTGTTGGAGCAAATATTCATATTAATGGTTTGCTTTGTCTGTATGTTTTTTATGCACTTTTACTTGCCCAACATCATTACAGTATAGAGTATGCACCATACGTCCAACTCATGTTTCAAATATTTCAATAGTTACACATTCATTTGTTGATTAACAGGGTCTTATACCAATCGAGAGCTAATTAACTTGTGTTATTATTTGAGGGTTGAAATTTTCTTTTTAATCATCATAGTGAAACTTTCCCTCTAAAAAACAAAAGAAAGTTTTTTTGAGAAACCCAATAATTTCAACAAGTCAGTTCCCATGCAACTCTTATGAGTTTTTCAAATTTAAGACCATTATAGTGATGCAGATCTGTGAATACTATGTTTAAAGTTTTCTGTAGTTTGTTGGATATGAGCAGGCAATTTCTGTATGAGGTTCATATAAGAAGGATGAGACATTTTGTATACAATGCCGTTGATGGTCCTCAAAAAAGAAAGAAGAATGATAAATCTTGTGAACAAGAGTCATCATTTTCTGTTGTGTGAGAATGGTTGCTATCAATGATTTCTACCACCCCTTCTAGTTTCCTTCCTCAATACCTCCCAATGTACCCAACATCTGTTGTTGAGGATGCAAATTATTCATAAAATATTTAACTATAACATCAATGTTGAAAAGTCCATTATTTAGTCCATTGTCTTGTAAGTCTGTTTCTAATTGACATTTGTTGATAGACAAAATCATTACTTTTTAACACTTCATTGATTGTATCTTATCATTGAATTTTGATTAATATTTAAAGTTAAAATTTCCCCTTGTTAACCAAAAAATGATGTTCTATTACACGAAAAATTCATACTTCAGTAATTGCTACACTCTTATTTGTAATACTCACAATTTGTTTTCTAATTGACATTATTATCTTTAGAAATAGTTAGTCTTGCATTGCTCATCAATTTACACAAACCCATTGATGCTAGTTGTGTATTAAGCATATTGTTATCTTCCAATACTATGTTTTGATTGTTACTTTTGTTCAAGATTTTACCTTAAGTGGCAACAGTTTATATAGACTTTGTAATAATTTTTGGCAATTTTCAAGCTACTGTCATTCAGGAATGTAATGAAATATGTAATGAAATTTACATACAATATGTAATGAAATTTTACTGCTTGTTATTATTCCAAAGAACTGTAAATCCTCCTAGTTTGATGTTTTTAGATCTTCGTCCATCTGAGATATTTTACTCTAAAAACATGTTTTCTTGAAACAAAACACCTTTCTTTTTGACTTGTGATGAGTTTAAAAGTATTTTAATATCAAACTTCAAACTGTGTGTGTAATATCTCGACAATCATAAGTAAGAAGAAGAAAAGTACTTTATAGATTTCCTTTTGAAGATAAAAAAGTCTAAAATTTGAATTTTTTTATGTGACTTGCTGAAATTCTGAGTTTGAAATTAACTGTCCAGATAAGGAAATTCACTGTATGTTATAAAATGATCGTTTCATGCTGAAATTTTATAAATTAAATATGAAGTATGTAGAAGAACTTGTTTAAGAGATATTACAAAAGGCCTGAAAGTCTGTGTTAGGTAAAAATAAACTGCACCACATAACCATAAATTACATAGCTCAAAACCCTAATTTGTAATGAGAAGAAAAAGAAAAAACAACAACCATAGTTTCAAATAATTGAGATGTGGAAAAAAAGTGTAGTGAAAAATAAAAATTTCTTTCAATGTTAAAGCAACCTCCATTGGTTAAGTGGACATGGAATAACTCTAATGTACCAAATTTAGTTATGAAAACTGCCACCATGTTGAGCTTCAAAATAAACAAAATTTGCTACTCAAATATCTGAGGAATGAATGATCAGTTTTTCATTCTGTAAATGCACTTTATTTTGTTTTAAGCACAGAATTTGAAACAATTATATCTCCAAGTCATATTCAATTCAACAAAGAAAATAGAATTTTTAAAAATACCAGAAATTATGTGTATTTAGAAATTTTTCTAAAAATGTGGACTTATAGTGCCCTAGAGCTGAGTATGTAAGTGTTACAGGAAATAACTTTTTCTCAAAAATTATGGCCCGCAAACAAAAATTAGAGGAGAAAATGTACGTTATCACTTTTCACCGCTCCCAGCAACCTCGCCGATCCCCCTCCCCTCTCTTGAAGACTCCATATATTTCTTTCACTACTTGCCTGCTCCCCTTATCACTTCTGCACTCTAGTAGTTTAATGATTATTTATTTCATTTTCATTTTTTTATGTATTAATTTTTTCAACAATAAATATGATGGAATGATGAAGCTTTGCACATTCATTTCGCTGCCCAACAAAAATTCAGCGCACGTCGGAAATGTTCTTAAAACTTTTGAACTATTCACCAGTTTTACGTGATTCTTTTTTTAATTTATTGGTATGTTCTTAGAATATAATTTGTTTTGTTAGGAAAAACAAATAATAGGATAGGATATTAATTAATCAAGTTAGAAAAAATCCATCTTGAGAGAGTGATTTTTGCTAATGCTGCTTGATAGGTTAGAGATAGATGACACAGTGAATCACAATATTTTTCATCTCAAAGAGTTCTACAAAAAAGTCCATGACAGCACATGTTATCTTCAAAGAGTAACCTAAATTATTGAAGGAAAAAAAGGTTTTAGAAATAGACATGTTAAAATACTTCAACTTAAGAGAGTAATTCAAGTAGGAAAAAATATGTTCTGATTAACTTTATGATTCAATTCTGTGGTTATTGAACGAAAGTATTTTGTGAAGATTGAAATGAAAACAAATTACAATAGCTTTTGATATTTCTTATTATGACAAAACAATCTGTTGTAGACATAAGGCTAAAATTTTTAAAAAGAAAGTTAGCGTTTTGGATCTGTACTTTTATGTACTTATATATATATTAAGCATGTTTCTGTTTCATATTGTAGATATGGTGTGGGAAAATAATTCTGCAGTAAATTAAAAAGTATTGATAAATAAATATTAAAATTGCCAATACATCTTCTGCACCCTGTGGTTATTCCCACATAATACAATCCTACAGTTTAGGATTTAAGTGTTTGTTTTTTTAATTTGTGGGGCTTTAGGGCTTGTCAACATCAAGGTCATTAGAGCCATTAAGTGTTGATGTACACAAGCCAATTATTGAGTAAAGAAGTAAAGAACATTGGAGTATCATATATCTCTAATTTAAATAAATGAACCCCTTGTATAAAACAAGTATTAAGGTATTACACCTGTCAGAATAGCTAGGCTTAAGTACCCCCAAAAAATGATTCAAATGATAGTTTTAACCATACTCTATCCAGTGGCGATGAATTTTCATACCCTTATGATGCAAAACTTTGAATTATTTGACTTTAAATTACTACGCTATGACATTAAGATTTTCATACTTCACATGGCATTTACAAGAATAATTCACCAAAAACTGTGGAAAATACTGTTATAACAAATGGCAACTGCATCATGCGAGTGAAGACAATATGATCCTTGTCAAAGAAAGGGTCTAAATTAATTATAATGTTTTAAAATCACAAAAAAAATTGTCCTCATCCAGTAGTAAAAATCAGTAGAATTAATTATTAATTAATAAGAACTACTTTGGTGAATATTTCCAAGTTTTATGAATAGTTGGCAACTTGACGTCTGTCACCACGGATATAATATCTTAAATCGATTAAGGAACTAAAATATATTGTACAGGATCAAAATCACAGAATCAGAACCAAAGAATGTTGGAACAGACCCATCACTAAAATATTTTCTTATTTCACATAAATTTTCCATTTTGACGTTTCGATACATTTAACATATGGAAATGAGGGTACTGACCTTTGAATGGATTTTAGTTTGTAATTTATAAATTATGTCTTTGGAATTAGAAACTTCTAATATTTCATAAGAAGTAGCTTTGTTTATGCAAATATATTTATACTTTTACAAAATTGGATTATAAATGAGGATTCAGAGGAAAAAAATTTAATCACATATTTTGTGACCACAGGTCTGAGGTGCTATATGTTATTGAACACCACATGAATGTATTCCTTACTAATACAGACCCCATTTCATCATCAAGTTGAAATGTCCAATTTCATCATCTTGAAATTAGGATTTTGTCATGTTCATTTACCAGTTTTTTGTACTATTTTTGAATTTAAAGCCATTTTATTATCTTAAGTTGCATTTTAGGGGAAATTTAATGCTATAATTTCAAAATTGGTAGTCTGTTTTTGAAGCAGCAATATATATTTTTCTAATTTATTACTGACAAGCATTTACTGGATTACAGCAATTACCCCTCTTCCAAAGAAAATTTTTACTTTTACTTTTTTCTTTTCTCCAATTCATCTTGAAAACTGTAACTGTTTAGCAACATGCTTAATTTTCCATTGGTTACAAAATGGAACACTAAATTTGGGTAGTAATTGAATACATCAAAAGTGAAAAACTTGGATAGGGTTTAATATCTTCCATTTAGTCAATTTTTGCATTTTACAAATATACACTTTTAAATAGATATGTAGAACTTTTTTTAAAAAATCTGAGTGAAAAGAAAATTACATTTGGGGAATTAGTATCTCGGTGTATGTAATAAGTCACATCACAAGTTAAAGCGGACAAATTCGCCGATGACTTCATACTGAATCCGTTATTTAGTTTATGATTTTGATATATTTGCATTCAGTGCTTTTTTTTTTTACAACATAATATAATTATATTACTACAAGAAAGCATTATAGTACTGTTTGACGGCATCCTCTGAAAAATATATTATGTAAACGCTCTCAGATGAAACTCTTCATATGTTAAAGAAGGGAAAAATGCACCTAATACAACATGGTCTTTATATTCTTGCTGCTTCAAATACAAGAAACAAGAAACGCAATAAATATAACTTGCATTTTTATTTACCTTTCCTTCCAAGCCTAGCCTACCTATGTTATAATGAACTATTGCATGACTAAATATAGAATTCTTCAATAATTGGCTGATATTATTCAATTAACTTTTAACAGTTAACTTTTACTGTCGTTAAATTTCAGCAAAAATCTGCAAACTAACACTTTAACGATTAACGATGTTACCGAAGTTGCGGATTAACTGTTAACAAAAATAAATTTCATATTAACCTTTGATTGTGGATAAAAGGTAATTTTTTTTTCTCATTAATTTCTACTATATTGGAAATTAAGTGAGAATAAAATAATTAATTATTTATTTATTAACGGAGCTAGCCCCAATAAAATGTTATACATTAAGTTTTACATATTAAGGTAATGCAATACAATATTATTTATTAGTCATTCCATTCTAAATACTCATTCAAATTTCCATACAACTTTAGAAACAATTTTCATACTATTTAAATTCAAACCATAAATATCAAACCAATCATAATTATCATTACATTGTTTAGATATTCTGTCAATAATACTCATCTTTTGACCAACTCTACAAACAAGGAACTTAAAGTACTGCATATTCATTCATAATACTCTCCCAGGTACATAAAATTTAAACTTTTCAAGTAATTCAGAGCAGTCTAAATGATTTCTTAAAATAAAAAAAAATGTTAGATCAGCTCTATCCCTGACTGACTGTAAGGTAGAAATTTGAAGTCTTTGTCTAATGCTATTATAATTATGATTGATAAATTTCATTGGTTCACCAATCCTTCTAGCAGCATATCTTAAATAAATATTATTCAAGGTTTCAACGTTTTTTATTAGTACTTTTTCTTTGGGTTTCAGATAGGTGAAGCATACATCAGTATAGAATAAGTATAAGAAAAATCAAGAGTTCTAAATGTAGAAATATTAGTGAATTTATTAGAAAATCTTTTTATGAAATATATCTTTTTTCTAACTTTCAATGCTAAATATTCAATATGCTGTTCAAATAAAAGTTTTGAGTAAAAAATAATACCTAGATTGATCAACTTCTTGTAAAGCATTTTCATTGACAGAGTATAGTGCATTGAGTCTATGCGTTCTACCAAATCTAATTGAAAAACGTGTATTAGCATTACATTGTAAACCATTCAATTCACACCATTGCACAAAAGAGTCCACATCATTTTGTAGTAAGCATGAATCATCATGGCTCTTAATAACTCTGAAAATTTTTGTGTCATATTTATCTCATTTTTGTTTGTAAAATGAGATATTACCTCATTTTTGTTTGTAAAAATTTTTAATTAAAATATCTAAATATAAATTTCTTGTTCTTTTGTGCTGTTTCACTATTAACTATGAAAAAAGGGGAGAACATTCAGGGTTTTCTCATCCACACTAAAATCCCTTTTCTTGCTTTTTCTTTATTCCTACTTATTAATGGGTTTCTGGGTATTCCTTTGACTATGCATAGGATCGATATTGTCCCATTCCCCACGATTATATTTGTTCTTTTTACAATATTAGTTGTGACTGATATTTCATAATACATAACTTAACTTTTTACAGTGCATGTATGAAATAACCAAAACCTGTGAAGCAAAATGAATGATACATCTAGAATAATTAAATATGTGTTATATTACCTTAATTGGATATTAAATTAATGTTGTCAAGAATGTATATTTAATAGTTCCAAATTTTAAAAATGAACATAATCAGTATAATGAATGAGGAAAGTTTGCATGCTGTAATAACTATTGAAAACCTGTAATTTGATGAAATAGTAATATGCACCTCTGTACGTTATGTGTTTGTAATGTATTTTGATGTGGTTGAGGAACTTGACAAAGGCTTTTAACTTATATTAGTGGGAATCAAATTAACAATGTGTGCTCTGAAGCACAATATTTTCCCCTACTATTGTGTGTGTGTGTGTGTGTGACTTTTGATTTATTTATTTACTAATCCAGAATACAAATACAAGCGACTGACATCTGATGTACACAATATATATAAGATGCATTTATGCTTCCAGTAGAGATATGAATATATCTGTTCACAGATCTGTACAAACTAAACAAAAAAACAACAACTTAAAACTATTCTTATAAGTAATATAACAAATATAATGATTGATTTAAATATCATTTCAAATAGTATCTACAAAATTTAAAAATTTGGAAAACAAGAAACATCTAAATTATTAAAAAGTTATAATCCACATTTTTGATTGTGTTTAACTGTTTTGGCTTTACATTTAACAATTTGTGATCACACAGAAATTTAATGGAGGCCTTAATTGCAACTATTGTACTATTCTTAAATGAAACTTCTTTATTCGATTTATGAATCAATATTCTTGTTTCTAGTCACACTTTCAGATTACACATAACAATTTTTAAGTTCTATGTAATAATATATTAGCCTTTGCACTATGAAACTTCCTTAAATAGACAGTATCTAAATGTATTGTCTCTTTCATTTAAAATATTTATTATTAACCTATTTTGTAACTTTTGTAGTGTATCTCAAACATTGTTGTTAGCACACACCCCTCCACTCTGCAATAAAATCATAGTTAATAATGCTGTTAAAGAAGGCATAATTGACTATTATTAATTTCTTTATTGTCATGTATTCCATTATCTAATAAATAGAAAACATAAACTTCGTTTTCTTGATTATGTAATCAAAATGTTTGCCCCAATCAATGAGGAAAACATCTGAATTCTATCAACACCTCACCATCTAAGTTTATCCCATTTCAGATATATGCCTTCATTTAATTTCAGTTTTTATTTGCTCATTCTTTTCATTTCAGATAAAGAGTGTCCTATGTATAATCAGTCATCCACAACTGAACAAACTAGCTCTTCTATGGACCCCTTATTTCTGGTACAGCAAATGAGAGAAGATGGCTTAGCTATGAAGAGAAGTGCTTTGAGTTTACACTTTCCTCTGCAGGTAATTTTTGTTCTGGAATTTAAATCATTTGCAGGGGGATGTTGAAACATGGTGATTTCTTTTTAACAAAAAGTATCTATTATACTAATAAGGTTGCAGGTAAAATATTAGCTACTGATATATAGCTGAAGCATTTAACGAAACAGCTTATAGAGGAAGTTTGTATATTTGTTAAAGGCAACTTATTCATTTTTCCGAATTTGCATGCCTTGTGACATATCAATTTCATATTTGAATTAACATACTTTTTTCAGCTCCTATGAGAAGATTGAGTAATGCAATTCATGGTTTGTGAACTTATTAACTGTGCATCTGGGAGGTTTAAGGGGTCAAAACAGGTTTTGAATAGGAGACTTCCTCACCCCTCCTCCCCCTTCATCAAACTCTTCCACATAATCATGTCTGTACAGCAAATCAATATGCAAAAATATTTCATTACATTTTTTTAAATATACACTTTTAGTTGGTCTATTATACTTAAATTAACAACTTTTACAACCATTTTCAGACTTAAAATATATTTCACTCAACGTTTTGTCACTGGTTTGAGACTTTGTCAAGTGATACATAAATATGACAGTATCCAAGTAACACATCATGAATGAAAGTATGTAACATTTAACAACAGATTCAAGCTGCTTCCTCATGTTATCCAGAAAACCACTGTCCACATTATTTAGTTTTGGTAGTAATAGTTGTACTTTTCTACATGTTTCACACTTAGTAGTTCATGAAATAGGCATTATAATACTTAATGAATAAATACAAATGAGAATATGTGATTAAAAGAGTATAAACTTCTTATGTGATTTTCACCATTTATAGAGATCACTCATAAATTACGTTGAGCGATTTTCAGGATTTTTTTATCCTTCCCCATCATAAAGAATGAAAAAACTTTTATTAAAGGAGAAAATTTAATCATTCAATTTAAGAGAATTGTAAACAACTAAGTTGTCACACAGAGAAAATGGTGCATAAGAGATTAAAAACCTTGAGAGGATTGTTTTCATTGTAGGAAAATTTGTCTCAATTGAGACAATCATCAACGTTTGTGATATAACAAATGTAATATCATGCTTTCTAAAATGACTTGTGCTCCTCATCACAAACTGTCGCATTTCGCCAACCATCTCCCCCTCTCTCCAAGACCAAGATTAAATTATGAAGGATCCCATACATAGAAAAAGTTAATGTTTGATATGTTCAGAAAAATTTCAAAGCAGCAGCAATAACGCCATTACATAAAAAGAGTGATAAAAATGTTGTGTGCAACTTTAGACCCTTATCACTAATCTTAAATTTTGCTGCTTCTAAATAGCACTTATTTCTCTTCTTCAAAATTCGTTCACCTAAAACATGTTTGGAGGAAAAACAGCCTGAAACCCTTCATAAGGCTTTACATAAAGTGGTAAATGCACCTTTGCTAACAACTATTTTATTTTGTCTTTTATTGATTTTTGAACTTCAGATTATTTCTCCATGTGGACTAAAAATAGATACGATGTGTTCGTTTCTGTGGAAAAACACATACTCGCTCAAATGGAAGCAAAAAAACATGGATTATAATTTTTTCATTATGTATTACTTTTTTATTTGACTGCAGTCCTCATATTTAATATCACTTGTAATAATGTAACTTTACTGATATGTGACTGGGCAACTAGTTGATCCATCTGGTATTTCAATTGTTTTGACTTTGACATTGTTTTGCACAATACTTTTATTAAGTTTTATTAATGACTCAGCTTTGTAAAATACACAGATCCAATTGATTTTAAACAGCAGACCACAATTTTTATTTTATAATTTTTTCATGGGCTTTGCTATTACAATATAATAATACAATATTGATAAAATTTTCTCAGACACTTCTGATTTCTTTATCATGTTACATTTCAGAAGTAATTCCCTTTCTCCCATCCTTATCTACTATGAACTCTTAAGTACCATAGGCAACATACAACTCTGCAAAAAAATTTCATATTAAGAAATGTTCATCCCTTTGCGAGTGACAAAACTGTTGCATTTTTTGTGGATATTTAAGATGAATTTAACATCAACTGCAAGTATTGCAAAATTGCAATTGCTTTTGGAATTATATAAATACTATCCTACTCAATCCTGCTTTGCATGGGAGTTTTTGTTGATATGGTTTCCCTCTGTTATAATTAAATGAAGACAAAAATAACATAATTACATTTCAAAAACCATGCATCATGATAATTCAATGAAACCATTTTCTTGGATAATTCAAAACTCATGGGACTATGAAAACATTACAAATTAAATTCAAATTATTTCAGATTTTTCGATAAGTTCCTCGAATAATTTTGGCCAATTTTCCACTCTTACACAAATTATGTACAAAGTAAAGCCAGGCCATTTCCTGTTGAAACAATGATGCCATTGATTTTAAAGCATATTTATATAAAGTTATATAAAGCAAAATATTACAAGTAAGTTATTTATAACAAAATTTACTATATGAATTTATTTGGTCAATTCAAATTAGGTCATATGATACATATTTAACTATTCTAGATTTTTAAATGGCCATAAATAGTAATATTTATAACAAAGTACAAGCTATTCATTTTTCGTTTGTGAGATGAAGAGAAAAAAAGATGTGATTCTATATTGATTTTCACGTCGTCATTGTTGTATCTTTCACTCCGATTCTTCCAAATTTGATATCAACACTGATGGTTGCAAACAAGTAAATTGTTGACTTCCAATAAACTAATTCTTAGAAAACTAAGTTCAGAAATAAGTCATCCATTGTGTTGGGAAGAAGTGAAAATTGGAAACTGCTCCATACCCTACAATACTGTAGCCCCTTTGTTAAGTACAAAGGATCAAGCTCAATGGAAATACAGTTGCAGAATTGTTTAGTTACCTGTTTAGTAGCAGTACATAAATATATTTTTTAATCTATAAGATCATCCTTATGCTTTTCAAAGAACACATTATCAGTCTCTAATAAAAAGGAAAAAACATGTTTTTTAATATATTGCAATTAGTTTGTGAATTCAGTTGAAATAGCAAAACTTAAAAAAATCACATGTCACTCAAAATAACTCCTTTTAAAGTCAGGACATGTCACTTATATTTAAAGACTAACCCCACATGACCTGACTTTGTGCAGGAGTTTATGTAACGATATGGTTTATCCTTCGTTACTATTGAGTTAACTAGACTTGACTGTAACTTAACTGTTCATTGTTATTCTTTATAACAATGATTTTTATAAAGAATATTTAGACAAGCATCACAAAATGCATGCAAGCTAAGATTTGGGTTCTCAGCTAGTTTATAAATAGATTCTCGTAAGATTTTATTATGATTGGTAAGTGAGTTATGAAATGGTTTTTATTCTGGTACTGTGATCTTTGTGACTCTTAGAAAATTGTTTAAGAACAAACACTTATCATTTTGTAAACATTTCATGAATTTGTCTTCTCCACTATCTATTGAGATTATTAATATTTGTGTATTTGTACTTCGGGTTCCAAGATTTTGGTATGAATGGAGTTTTGTAACATTCATTAATGGCTCATCCAGTTTATCATGTTTATTGTTAACTGTTGCCGTATGGGAGTTATCTACTTAAATACATTGTATGTGGTCATACTTGCCTTTTTGGCATGTGTTAAGAAACAATTTTCATGTGAGTGTACTTTCTTTTAGGATGTTCCTGAGGTGAAGGAAGAGAATGACAAGTTAAATGATTCAGAAATAGATCTTTTGAAATCGTTGAGCAAAAAGCAAAAGCAGAAGTTGTTGAAGTAAGTACTGGAAATTTGAACTTAGATTGTTTTTACCTTTCTGCTTTACAAGTGGTGCACAATCATATATAAATCTTTTTAATTGTGGTTCACCACACCACAAAGTTAATAGATTAATTAAATTATATTATATTGAAAGAGTTGGGACCAGAAATCCAACTCCAGATTTTCATTCAATATAACATTATTAACTTATGATTGGTGCCCAAGTTTTCTTCATAATTTTAATTTCTTTCTTTCTATTAATGCTCAGTAAAAAGATAAACTGTTGTTTTAACAATAAACAAATGTTAAATAATGCTTCTCCCCATATTTCAATCCTATTTGCTGAGCGCAAATGGATAAGGGAAAAATACAACATTCGCAGTAAGTTATTGTCAATGTACTGTCTTGGAAAAATATTAATAAATTTTATGTTGTTTATTTTTAATTTGAAGGTTATGAGAGTGGTTTTTCCATGACAATGCTTTGTCAAGCAATATTATCAAGCATCTTATTTCATCTGTTTGTTCTATATTTGCTCACTAAAAGGTTTTTGCAATGAAATTAATGGAATTTTAACAAATCATCAAAGTAATATTTCCTTAGATCAAAATTTAGAAACCTAGTTTTGTCAACATTTATTACCATTTTGTTATTGTAACACCAATTTCTTAGCTTTCTAAGATCATGATTTATCCCGTTTCCCAGAAAAGGGGATAAATAATAAATCATTTACAAATATTATAAACAGTAATGCTGAGAGGACAGAACCTTGAGCCTTTTCTTATAAGTTTTGAGTCACTTAACAATTTTTGAATTATTACTTTCTACTTCTAACTTAAAAAACTTCCCGACCCCCGTTCCCTAGAACACAATACACACAACTCTTAATACCTGCGACATTAAATTTTTCTAATAAAATATTAAGATATAGGGTCGAATGCTGTAGAAAAATCAGTTAATAATCCGGAAGCTTGAATGTCATTATTAATGCCAGTTAGTATTTCAGTCATAAAAGTTATCAATGCGGTTTCTGTACTTTTGCCTTCTGTAAAACCAAATTGTTCGGCTGAGGAATAGTTGTTTCTTTAAAAACAATATTAGTTATTTTTCATGCAGCAGTCAAACACCTTAGATAATGTAGATAACAATGCAATTTGTCTATAGTTATGTATAGACTGTCACCTTTTTCAAAGATTGGTACTATTATAGCTTGTTTAAATTTTGATGTAAATTTACCCATTGAGAAACTTAAGTTCATAATGTGAAAATTAGTCAAGATATCACTAATTTCTGGCTCTATGTGTTTGTTTAGATTTACTTTTAGACCATCACAGCCTGATTTTTTATTTTTAAGGTTTTTTATGATAGTTGAAATTTTGTGGGGATAGCTGGACTTAGAGTTGTGTATATTGTGTTCTAGGGAAGGGGGCCTGGTGGGCCAGACACAAGCTCAGGCAGAGTGTTTACAAAGTAATCATTAAACATTTTTGCAATGACTTGAATACCTCCTTCAATTCTACCGTCATTAAGCTTTGTCCTGTTAATTGAACTCTGATCTCTACTGTCAATCAAGTTGTTTATTATATTACACTGATCAGTTGTACTACCCACTGACTGATTAAACAAAGTTTGATAGTATGTTTTCTTACAATATCAAAACTTAACTTAAGATAATTTTTAACTCTATTGTAATATTGTACTAGATTTTCATCATAGGGTCTACTCTAAACAAGTCTTGCTAATTTATTTTTCTTATCAATTTTTTAAAAGTATAAAATCATTGACCCACAGACTTTTTATCTTTGCTTTTTATAACTTAACATTGATTTGAGTAGTTTTGGTATATTTACTGTGTATGTATTTAAGATTGAATAGAACAATTCTACTATGTTATCCACATCACTACATTTCATTACTGATTCCCAATTAACCTCTGCAATATCGCCTTTAACCCCATCAAAGTTGATGAACGTTCTGCTATTCTTTAAAGTACTTACACTAATTCTTTTTACAATTCATTGCTAAAGCTGTGAAATTATGGTCCATTATGTTGCAAAGAAAAATGCAGCTTTTGAATATATTTAAATTCTTATTTCTGATAAAAATATGGTCTAGACAAGACACTGACTCCTCAGTTACTCTCGTTGGGCTGTTTATGAAGGACGCAAACCCATCGTTAACATAAGTGAAAGGTACAATTCAGATTTGATGCTTACTTTTGTCATATTGAGGTTCATATCATCAATTACTACGACATTAGATTTTAAATTTTGAAACTTTTGTTCTAATTGTAGTAAAAAAGTATGTTTACTATGTTCCTGTAATCTATGTAATCCCAATAAAGAAATAATAGAGCTTGGCAAAATTATTTCAATAATTAAACTCTCATCAGTCGTCAAAATACAGTTAACTCATTTGATTTTCGATTCAGTTTTATAACACTTGCTACTCCACCAGTTCTGTATGTATCATTGAAACAAAAGAATGCATAATAATTAGGTATTTTATACAAGTATGTTTCATGATTATATATCCAGATTTAATTTAAAACGTATATCAATATTTTGGCTAAACTTCTGAAGATGAGCTAAAAGTAGATTGAAATTCTGCCTCATACTTCTAATATTTGGTGAGTAATGGTTAAATTTCTATTATTTAATAAGAAGTTTCTGTTCCATTTGTTTCTCCAACACCCATATTTTAGACCCGTATGCCACCACTGGCCTAATAATTGTGTTCAATATTTGAACTTTTGTTTTTCTAGAATTTAGTTTACTGTTAAATATGTTCTTAGAGATAAAATATGTTAATTTCCATCTATTATTATTGTCTTGATTTGTCCGTCTTTATTATTTGTATTTAGTAATGTGCCAAGGTATTTTCAATTTTTGTTTCTCGTTTTTTAATTTTTTCATCTCCTATCACTTTCCTTGAGTACTTCATGTATTTGTTTTTTATTGTGTAAATAATTAGACCATTTTTTTGTGCTTCATATTGCTGTATATATTTGCAAAGCAGAAAAAGTTCTTGAAAGTATCAAAATATCATCTGCATAAGCACATACTTGATGTAACATTGTGGAGATATTTCCTCTTGAATCAATTCTTTTGATGATAGTGTCTATCACTGTACTAAATAGTAATACTGACAGTGGATTGCCTTGTCTGACACCCATTCTTATTTGAAAGCTTTCAGACAGAGAATTGTTAATTTTAATTTTAGCAAAGGCATTTTGAAGGGTTTATTTAACTGTACATGTTAACTTATTAGGAACTTAATATTCTTTAAGACTTGCATATATTACATTTCTTTGTACAGTATCAAAACCTTGTTTGGGGTTTATGAATATATTATGGATATCTATGTTAATCTCATGACATTTTTCATATATTTGTTTAACTATTTCTATGTTATCAATAGTGGAGCAATTTTGTCTAAAACTTATTTGGAAATCTCCTAGTTTTCTTTCTATTACATGTATAAGAATGCAGAAAATATTTTATATGACACATTTAACAAAGTTATCGCCCTGTAGTTTTCACGTTATTTTTGGTCTCCTTTTTTTAAATCGAGCATATGATCCCTTCCACCCAAACTCTGGGATTTATTCCGTATACCAAATCTTCAGTAAAACTTTGAAGATTCATTTTTTCAAGTGTGTTCCTCCTTTCTTAATTAATTCGGCAATGATTTTATCAGATTCTGGGGATGTTATTTTTTAGCTTTGATATCAGAGAATATCTTTCATTTCGTGCAGGAGGTACACTGGGATCTACCTCATCTATAGTTACATTTCTTTCTCCTTCTATAATCCATTGTTCAGCAATTCTGAGAAACAGATTCCAGTTCTTGAAAATTTCTCCTTTATTTGTCAGAATATTTCCTTTTATCTTTACATATCAGCTTTTTTTATTAGGAGCTTTTACAAAAAAAAATTATCAGCAGAACTCGCAGGATTTATTTCTTCTTTGTGCATTTTCTATCTCCTGAATGTTTTGTTCTAACCATTGCTTCTTTTTGTTTTTCCTTAATATTCTCTCCTTCCTCATACGGTTTTATTCTTTTTCTTTTGTTCTGCTCGTTCTTTCAAGGGATTGTTTCTTATCAACTGCTCTTCTGTATTCATCATTCCATCAGTAATTTCTTCTTCTTTGTGTTTTGTTTCCAAATATTTATTTTTCACAGCTTTTGATACTTTCCCAATCATTCTCTATACCTCCTTTGGTCTAGGTTTCCTTTTACTGTTCTTGTGTAGTCATTAATATAGGTTTTATTTGAGAAATTGTTGTCTGACACCCATTTGTAATGACTCTCCCCACTATTCACTTTTATTTTGCTCAATCTCATCCTATTTCTTGGAGTGATGTTACTTTGATGCTTGTATTTTTTATTGCTTCTTATTTTTTATTGCATTTTTCCTCCTCGTAGCCTTGTGGTGACATTCCAGGTACTTATATACTTATCTGCTTGACATGTCTTATTTGTCTTAAAATGTTTTCTGATTCATTAATAAATTGAACTTTAGAAGCTTCTTACTTTTTTACAAGACTAGTGTACTGGTCTGGACTAAACTCCGATCTCTTTGGAGGACCTAGGGTTTTCTTCAAAGTTTTTTCCTCTAGAAGGGTTGGCTTCACCCCGTCCATGGGGACCCTTCTTCCCCTTTGTCCGAGTTTTCCTTCCTTTAACTTATGGACTAATGTACCCACAAGGCAACAGGGGCATGTTATACAGTTAATTTTCCAATCTATTTTTTATGTGATAAATACTCTGAATTTCAACAAGTCACATGAAGAAATCAATTCTTACAATTATTTTTATCTTATAAGGAAATTTATTCCAATGTTAAATTTTTTCCTATATATTAACATGCTTGTAGACAGTTTATTAATTAAGTTTTAAGACTGATAAATAAATAAATAAACTTTATTGTCAAAAAAGCAGTTACAAACTGCATATGACCACGTGGAGGACAATAAACTAATTTACTCTCCGGAAGCAAGCAAGAGACCATCCCATCAATTCCGATCAAGGACCCTATGGCAGAGGCGGATTTAACTTTTAACATACTCCTAACGATAAAAAAATAGTTCAACACATGTTATAATATTAACAAATATAGTATTTAATAAAACATAGAAAAGTCATTTCACAAGTATGTATTATTATCAAGCTATAAATCATTCAGAAAGTATTATTGATAATTCGTCACTATTAAATAACACTAAATTCACTAATAATTATATCAATTGACGCTGTCTCTAGGCAAGAGCCTAGCAAGTCTTTATAAAAAAATCCGCCTCTACCCAAAGGAAAACCGGAGAAAAACCCGGGCCAGGATAGGGAATTCTTTAAAACTTATTATGTTTTTTTAAAAAGTCTTGTTGTTATTATTGAATATCTCAGATGGGATATTTCAATTAATATTATTGAATTATCGAGTGTTCTTCTAATTGTGGTTAAATCACCCAACACTATTTTAAGGGTAAATAAAACATATTATGTTTTTATCACATAACTGGATGTGAACCCTGTACAATAAATTATAATTGATTGTGTTTTTACCTTCTTCCTCCTCTTCTTTCACTGAGCGGTGTAGTGGTTGTGTTTTTACCACTTAACTAAACTCTGTTTATCTTACCATTGGAAATGTTTGGGGGAGACCTTACTATCACCTTCAACCAAACATGATTCAAGATCCCCCAAAATCATGTCCAACTGTAAGGTACATTGAGTGAAGTGTAATAAAAAGACAATTAATCTGACTTATAGTATTATGAAGACTTTACTGTGAAACCTTTATTCAAGGAATTAAATATCTTAACACTTCCCTGCATTTATATTTATGAAACAGTCGTGTTTGTTAAGACCGAATTACTGAAGTGCCACCCTTTCTTTATACGAAACAGTCTCGTTCACGAACACTATACACG
>NNCF01127245.1:117501-139961 GCA_002313205.1 Laupala kohalensis | reverse complement strand
TAGGAATTTTTGCTGAATTTTTTGAATCCGCCTCTGCCTTAGGGCCCTTGATCGGAATTGATGGGATGGTCCCTTGCTTGCTTCCGGAGAGTAAATTAGTTTTTTTTCCCCTCCACGTGGTCATACGCAGTTTGTACTGTTTTTTGACAATAAATTTATTATTTATTATTTATTTATCAACTGATATTGGTGTCAAATCCATAGATTCTAAGATGAATAATCATATTCCATTATGTCCCAGGTCTGATCACATAGGGTGCATGATACCTCTAGAGGAGGGGTTGGGAAGGATGTGGCATGTAAAGAGTATTTAAAGAACTGATAATTGTGTCGAATACATAGTTTTCGGGTTTGGTGAGATGAATTATACTTCTGATGCCGTTTAATTCTATGTTCAGACCGTATAAGAGGAATACTCCTAGGAGTGAAGTGGGACAGATGTGATGTGTAAAAAGAATACAAAACTACCAATATGAGGGTCAAATCCATAGTTTTCTGTGTCATTGAAATGAATGGGGTCACTTCTGATGTTATTTAAGGAAACAGCAAGCATGAGGACGAGGGAAAATACCCTTAGATCCTGTTTGGGAGGAGTGGTGAGGGGGTATGTAAAAATATTTGAAATAATCCAATATTAGTAACTCCTAGGGATAAAGGGATGTTGTTATGCTAATGGGTGAGGGTCTGGATGGTTTTCAAACTCACATACAGGTGAATAAAAATAATGTGAGTCTGTGGAACCATCTGGAAATTTTTAGTTCAAAAGGTTATAGTTAAATGCAATTTTGTGTCAACCTTACATATTAGTTGCTAAATTTGGATGTCTAAGGAGTACCGTGTAGATGTAAATGTAAGTCAGTGATGTAATATTCAGCAAGTCTTCATTTCAGTCATCTCCCCTTTCCGAACTCTACAGTAAGCTTTGGGGTGAGGTGAATAAGACTCAGAATGGAAGCGATGGTTTTCACTACTAATATGGACAATACTTGGACTTAAATTTAATAAAAAGAAATAATTGAAAACGTAACTATTAAAAAATAAGAACACAAAAAATGTATGATCAGTTCATGCGCCCGGGCAACACAGGATTCATTCAGATAGTATTAATTACAAGTATAAAATACTTCAAACATTATCTTAAAAACATAATCAATTACTAAAACTAAATAGGTACATTTTAAAGATTTTCTTCCAATATAATGTTTTGAAGTGACCAATTTTATTTTTTATTGGCATTTATTTCTCGATTTTTTTCATTTCAGATGGTTGTTTATTTAAATATGATGTAGCTCTGTATTTGTTGGATTTTTTACGTATCTGCGATGTTTGAATTTAATGGTACAGAATATCTGGGATTCGAATGGCTGACGAAATGGTTTTCAATCAGTCGTAAAAAACGTTTAATATAGTACCAATGTATAACCATGCACATCATGATCTTTACCCAATTTACATACTATTGCCGTATTTACCCGAATGTAGTTCCCCCCCCCCCACTTATTTTAGGAGGCAAAATTAAGGGGAGAAATGAAGTTGAGTAAAATCAATTTTCTAAAAAAAGTATTTCTGAAGGGAAATGCTCATTCAAAATTCCATATGAAATGATTGGCTCTGGTAAGTATAATCAAAAGTACTTGAAAAGCTAACTGATGCAGTTCAACTTCTCTTGATATCGCCAAATCCACGCGGACTTCGGCTCTACTTCGAATTCTCGTGCCGCTGCTTTATTTCTGAGTGTCTGAGCATTGTTTAGAACTCGCAGATTGGTGTTGGCGTCGAAGTATCTTTGATCGCCCAACTTTAGTTCTTTCAAAGATGATCCCCGTCTCTCGAAAAAATCGTGTGTCACGGTCGTCGCTGTCGGTGGGTGATGGCAGCCTGTCATTCCTAGACGACGTGGACCAGTTCGGTTTCTATTTCGAATGTACGTCAAATCCCGCAATCATCGATTGCTTTTCTTTGTGTTACGTTACATATATGGCTTGTGTTCGCGTAACTCGTTATCACCCACGAAACTGAATTAGCAGTTTCCCCGACCTAAACTCCTAATATAGTCCCGCCCCCAAGGATTTTTGGGCGACTTTTTCGGAAAAAGGGGGGGACTATATTCGCGTAAATACGGTAGGACATTTAGAACATATTTTAATCATCTTAACTGAGAATATGAAACTGATCGTTCTTACTATTGTACCCCTTGTATTCAAACTCCTAAAATTTGAATTATTGATAACTTTTTTCTGTGATAAGTGTTAGTAGTACAAAATATACGTTGTATTAACAGATTATAACAATATTATTACACAAGCACCTTGTTAATCAATTTCAGAAGTTTCTGGCGATGGTTTTTATCAAACAAACAAAAAATACATTTATTGCAATTTTCTATTGGGTTTTATATTATTGAAATGTATATTGGAAATATTGTGCATTTCCGAACTGGACAAATATGACTAAGTATAAGCAAAAGTGCTTCTTAGTCCCTGATATTAAAAAAGATGGTTTATTAGAACACCTTTTTTGGGAACGGGAAATGTTGTTATTACAGATGTGACTTTGGAAGTTGCTTTTGTTTCAGGGTCTTCTGGGAATGTGAACTTTATTTGTTGATGTAGTTCATAGTACATATAACTATAGTGTTCAATTTTATTTAATATGTTATAATATTTATCTTTTGAAGGAGCAATGTTTTTTGGAGAGGAATATGCTTAAAACTATCTTCATATTGTTTTCCTTCATCTTTCTGTAACTTCTGTAGGTGATGACTTAAGAATTGAATTTCAAATTTTTCACATTTTTGATAACTCTTTTGTTGTACATCTGCGAGTGAATAAACAACATACTCTAATAGTATTTTGTTTTGTTTTTTTTGGTCATGATTTTATCAAGAAGATAAGATAGAAATGATCATGAAGTTGTAGATTGTACGATTTTAATCAATGTTTCATTATTATTACTACTTATAATCCTATATGAAAAAGTATAAGCAATGTTCTATACTGAATATAAGGAGGCAACATAAGCTTGTTGGAAGATAAGCAAGTATTCAATCTAAAGCAGATTTTGAAACTGTAAATTCATCTACACTTTGGACTCAAATTCAACATGTACACTTAATATTAAAATGGGAAAATCTGTTTCTTCTTGCCATATCACATGCTTCTTTATTTCTTCTGTGATAATTCAAGAAAGATAGTGAAGGGTTACTTTCCTGACATCCATAATTATATAATTAGTCTTGGTGGAGGATTATGTAATGTAAAATACTTGTATGACTAGAGACTCTTTATCCCGAAAGGACTATTGATGGCCAGTACAAGCTCTCTATAGTAACTAATGTTACCCATAAAGTGCAAATAATTTTAAAATGTCCTAGTAACATGACTCAATGGATTGAGTTCTTAACTGCTTGGATGAACTCAAATCCCAATTAGGTCATGGGATTTTTAACTGAGACTGAATTTCAGACCAACTCCCAGGACTACTTAGCCTATTGTGAGTATTTATTCTACCTGGGTATCAAATGGGCTGGAATGAGATGCTGACCTCATTTGAGTCTCCTTGAGCTGAAACCAAGAAACCCCTGAAACCTCCTGGGTCTGTTCATGCCTATTAATGGGCACAGTTAGACCTTCGAGTCTGTCTGCATGCTGCATATTAAAGTTAGGATGTATAAATATTTTCGACATTCTTATTCAAACAATTGTACACAGCTCTAAACAAATTATTGAATTTGCATGGATTACATTTTGTGACTGGAGTCTGAATTTCTTACTTAAAAAGAAACATAACCAATGTGAAATGTATATTAATGAATATTGATATAAGTGGTTCACAAATTGAAGAAAATTCTTATGCTTTTCTAAGTGAATTTCAGTGTTGTTTCCACCTGTCATTGTAATCTACCACTCAAAAGTAATGTTTTTTAAAGTGCATTATTTTCTTGTAAGACTATGCAATTTCATCCAAATTAATAAAAATTTGGTGAACACTTGAATGTCTGGTAAGGTGTGTTTTTAAAGCTAAAATCCATATCATCACATATATTTGCCTCCATCTGTACAAATTTTACTTAAAAACATTTAATTGTTGGTAGTTACCTTAATTCAAACTTTTCAAAAATTGCCCCATCACATTTAGAAACAGCTACTCAAAACCAATTAAAAACATGTCTCATGTTGGAAAGTTTTACTCATACTTTCTTACTTAAAGGAAACCATTATCTAGACCAGCACTGTCCAACTGGTAGCCCACAAGTTATAGTATATCAACATCAAATTTTTTATCAAATGTTGGAGGGTACAACTTTGTGTTATAAATCTATGCTGACTGAATTAATTTTTGATGTGGCATGTCTGGCGAGAGAAAACAAAATTGTGTTTATATTTAGTCATGAAAACATTTCATTATATTAAAAGTTCTTTTTAAAAATAAAGAAATATATTTTTTTATTTATCCAACTAAAATAATATAAATTTGTTGACTAGTATAAAATGTTTCAAAAAAATAAATGACTCATTAGTTTCATTTTGCCAAACCCCATCCCATGCTGACCCAATCAATCAAGTGTATAGAAAATGGCCTGCAGGCTGAGATAAGTTGAACAGCACTGATCTGGTCTGTAGTGGGAAAAAGTGGACAAATTTTTTTTGGAACTGTTACACTTCTGTTCTTCTATCAACAATACTAATTTATTTTTTATTTTCAGAAAATTTAAAAAGCTTGAAAAAAGAAAATCTGAGAAGTCATTGAAAACTAAATGTAAAAAGAAACACAAACCTAGAAATAGAGATAGCTCATCTGATTCCAGTTCCTCCAGTTCTTCTGAGTGTGAAAAGAAAGGGAAGAAATCCAGAAAAAGAAAACATCAAGAAAGCAGTTCTGATAGTGAATCTGATCGACATGAAAGAAGAACATCCAGAAAAGATAAAAAACATTCCAAAAAGGAAAAGAAACATTCCAAAAAGTAGCCGAAAATACTTTGTTTAGGTTTGATTTAGAGAATATTGATATGAATCATGAATGCCAAATTGTTTGCAGAGCATGTTTGTTTGGAAGATTAACTTGAATTTCACAGATTTCTCAGAAAACTTTACTATTGTTCTTTTGTGGATTGTTCTCTTAAATCTGAACTAATATAAAGAATTATTGTACATTGAAATAGAAAAAACATGAGAACTGTATAATTTCCTTTTGTAATAGTATCTGCTTCCTGTAGAGGTATTCTGTAAATAAAACCTATAGTAGTCTGTAGACTTTTACTTTTGTAAATACTTAATTAGTATATTTAGAGAAATGGAATATTGAGGAAGGATATGTCAATGAAACTAAAAGAAAAACAATAACAGAAACTTTAATTACAAGCAAAGCATTTAATGACAATGTATGCCATTGTGCTGAAAGCCCATAAAATAAATATTGTCATACAGGTGAATGGGTAATTTCTCGTGTTCCAATACATTTGCCATGACTCATGTATTGTATCACAACTGCAGCAGTGAATGAAAGTTGTCTATCATTAGCAATTCAAGTGTAACTGATCTAGCTAGGTCTTGTGACCAGATAACTCCAAAGGTCTTCTCAGAATTCATAAAACTGGATAAGCCCAGGTTATAGCAAATGCATATTTTCATCTTTTAGGTTATATGCACTAATGAGCAATATTTTCATCCTAATGAACTAACAAACTTAATTCCCCAAAAAAAATTAATCTCATAACTTGTGCAGTTATGCTAGTAATTCACCGGGCTCCATTTCTTGTAAAACTTNGTTTCCCCCCCCCCCCCTCATTAAACAAAGTCTGTCCGAGAAAAACAAGTTCAGGTTATAGGTAGTAGATGTCACTGCAAAATAGTTCAACAATCAAACAATCCGCCCCTGCAATTAATGCAATTCCCAAAAAATTAAACTTAAAAAGAAATAATAAAAAATCACTTCACAATATGTTAGGTGTACACAAATGTCCAAGTAAATGGGCTTTCAACGTAAATTATGATGGTTATTTTCATGCACCTGGGATAAACCTTCAATACTGCCAAAACACCACCAAACACGGTAATTGTATTTTATAACATTTAATAATATGAAGTACTCAAAACTGACCATTGTATGGTGGTATGGCACCCCAACGACCAATCAGTAGAAGGATCTAATTCATGTAAAATATACAAGTTGCACAACAAATATCTTCAACAATCATTTCCCTTGTTTACCTGATTTACACTTTGATTCAGAAGGCATATATATTTCTTTACAAGAGTTAGCACATTTACATATACAAGTTATTCAACCACACTAAGCAGCAGCATCTCACTGTTCACAAAGCATTGAAGCAAATAATGTCTTGAATACCAAGAAGACAAATCCATTTTTCTATTTTCTTAAAATGATACAGCTTCTCATTTTGTATACAATAACTTGCTACACAAATATAGTCTGGATAAACTGCAAAATTTACAACTAAAATTGGTTACTTTATTTATCCTTTATAGAGTAATGAACCCTAGATAAGTTAATCAATGGTTTAGAGCAACTTAATTATTCATATTACACTAAAATAACTAATATCAAAAAAATGGAAGCATCTCTGATAACATAAACAAATAACATGACAAGATTAATTATACATTTATAATATAACATTTCTCATTTAATGGCAGCAAACATTACACAGCTGACCAATATATTGGAGTAGTTATATGTTTGGTATATACAAAGGGAGTCTATCTCGAGGGGTCATTAAATGTACAACTTGGCAGCCATATTACTCAACTAATGCAGTTAAATTATACATCATACCAGCCACAGTACTTAATAATATACTAGTACCATGAATTCTGCTAGTCACTGGCTACTTATTTTTTTAACTGACCATTGAAATCTGTGGCAACAGCATAATTCATCTGTACCGTAATGTACTGACAGCAGCAACTTTCACAATAATAAGCATTTACTTGTAATGTAATGAAGTAGACAACCAGTAGAATTCTGCCTCATTCTTACTAGTTAAACCCAAGTGCACAGCCATAAGCAGTACACACTTGCACTCAACATATTTCATATCTTTTTAGCACTTATTGACATCAGGTGGAGTAAGAAGGAATTCATCAGCCCTTTTGTGATCATTAAGTGCTTTCATTGTGTAAGTATCACATGGAAGTTCTGATTTCTTTCGAAGAAAAGGCTTTTCTTTATTTCGCGTTTTCTGAACCTCTCTAGCTTCGGCTTCTAATTTTTCATAAGTCATATCTAAAGCTGCATCATCTCCCGGAGAACCCAAATCACCCATATTGTTGTCAATGCTGTTAGTACGAGAGGGGGCATATCCTGGGTTTCTCATAGCAAGAACTTCCACTTGCGACCATGCCTCATCTCTATCTCTTTGACGCTCTTTCTCCTTTTGACGTTCTTGTTTATATTGTTGAGTACATTCATCAAATAATTTTTGATTCATTTCCATAAACAACTTTAGAGCATTATATATCAATCCATGTATTGTTTTATTCCAATGAGATTTAGAATTGTGATACAATGAGGGGAACATAATGGGCAATATTTCAGCTGCATTATCACTAATTAATGACATTATATATTCATTATTCCAATAATAGAGAGCCCTTTCAGCTACCTGGAAATGGGGGCTTGATACACACTTAGCCAACTGTCTAAAGAGAGGATCAATCACTTTCTGAAATTCAGCAGGTTCTATGACATCTAAAATTTCTTCCAGTTCATTAAGAAACATAACTTCCTTAGGCGAATGAGTTTTAGGCCAAAATTTTAGTAATGACTTAATGACTGGTTCAGTGAGTAATGGATCTTTCTCCAAAAACTGAACTACACAATAAGCTAGTTGAGGATGATAAACAGAAAGTGATTTCACCTTATGTAATGGCAAAAGAACCTTGAGCAGAAAAACTTTGTGTTCTTCTTTAAGAGGCAAAGCAAAACCATTTATAATGCTTCCTAAGATTTCTAGAAGCTCAGCAATTCCATTATGGTGCTCTGTTTCATATATAAAGCGATAAAATATATTATTTATTTGCTTTCTAATATATGCCCTCAACCCCAGAAATTTCCCATAAATTCTATGTAATGTTGTCTTCAGAAAATCTCTTTCCCTTGGATCTTCTGAATCAAATAACTCTAACAATTGTAGAACAAATTTTTGATCAATATGCCTTTTAGCAATATTAGGTTGAAAATCAGGCGATTCCAAAAATCGAAGAAAAAACTCATAGACCAACTGAAGATGAGGCCATGCAGCTTCCAAAGTTGGTTCATCTTCCTCAGGATCAAATTCAGCTCCATTTGGATTACTTGAAGGAGGTAAGGTTCTGAAGAGGTTAACAGCAAACATAGTCACTGCTTCTGGATATATCGCTTCAGTGATGACACCCCTCTGAGTAGTAACAAATTCAACCATTTCATGAAGAGCTGCACGTTTTACTTCTTTCCATTTTAGATCAGACAAAGGGTCGGCAACAAAGTCAAATAAAACACAACACTGATGAATCTTTTGAACAAATAATTCTTCTCTTTCATTACTAGTTGCATCCTTCAATAAAGGCAATTTCTGAAGTTCCCGGTTTTTGCTTATGTTGAATCTTGATGATGACTGTCTTTTATCTTTATTCTTAGTACTAATATGAGGGGCACCAGGATACTTCATCTTGTTGATTTGAGTAGGAGGAGGAACACTTCCTCCAGGAGATAAAAGTTGCTGCTGTTGATTTTGAGAAGAATTCGAATTCAATTTGTTCAGTTCATCGCCGCTGTCAACACTATCTTTTCCATTCTTTCCATTTCCAGTCTTTTTAGAAGCTTCTTTTTCCTTTTTCGTCTTGTTGGGCATTTTGACGTATCACTACATAAACTTCTACTTCAGTCGATAATTAGCTTGCCGAGTTAAGTAACATTAACCATATACGCGTTAATACAAGTGACTAGTCGACGTTGGTAGCCAGTGTATACTAGAAGTACAGTGTTCTTGATAACTTTGCGTCTCAATTTTATAACGTTAACAAGTGTTTCTCAAGCACGTGCAATTAGCTAGTGATTGCAACAGTCCGATAATTATAAATATCCATAGGACTACTGCATGAACATAAATATCACATAAATGTACATTCCACACCAACTTTACGCATCTCGGGAATCTCGGTTGAACAAACTACTCAAAACAGTGACGACACCGATGAGTTAAATGATGGAGGCTTGTAGGAGTGAAGGGACAACTAACACAAGCGGCACGCATCCTATTACCACAAAGCAAAGTCATATCGATTCTTCCTTTCTTCAAACAAGGTTATAACATAGAATTATATCTTTAATGTCACAATAGTACACAAAACTGACACAATTAATCATGTCACAACATGTTGATCTTTACAGAACCATCATAATGTGCGATTATGTGTTTCCACAAAATCATGTGCTGGTTAGTGGTTACTACTGGTTACTGACCAGGGTTGACCAACTGTATTCGTGAACATTGCTACGTATACGTTGGAACCTCTGCAACCTTGAATAATCAAATACGACAGAGATGATAAAAGAGCACGTACTAATTGAATATGAAGAAGAAAAAACGTAATACTACAATCCAAAAATATTATTATTTCATTTAATTGGCCAGACTCCGATACAACATAAATCTTTGACATTTTCCTCGTAATATTACGAATTGTGTTACGAGGTTCATGTTTCCAATTTCACGATAACGCCTAGGTACGGCGAATAAGATAACTATAATCCACTAAGCGTCCAGGATAGAGATTTCTACTATATTGGAAAAAGCTTGTTCGAATGACTTAAAACAAAAACCAAATGATCGCAATGCCTTTGGCGAAAGGTGCCCACAGGGGTCACAACTAAAACTGCGTCCTTGAAATTTGGGAGTTTCAAAAAAAGAGAAATTTTAGGACGGTAAAATATTTCATAGTCCTTAATTTAATTACTTTGATTATCATGATTTAAAACAATGCCGGGTATAACAAATAAAAAAATATAGAAATATTTTAACAATATAAATAATTTAAATTCATAAGTTGTAATCGCTTGGTATAAAGATTGAGACGTTAACAATTTGACTCGAAACTACATGACTCAAATCTTACTGTGGTGCCACCCTTACAACCTTTGTACCTGTTCGACCTCGGTTTCGCGATATCACTAATGTAGTTTTGACTCTACGAAAAACAAATTCGCGACAAGTAGAAATCTTAACGCCTCTTCATTTCATTTTTACGTTCAGATCTAAAGGGTGCAATGGGCGTGACTATGAGAAATATAGAGCATCCGACGCTTGGTTAAATTTCACTGAATTCAGCAATTGTGGGCACTAAAGACGGGAAAACGAGACAATGGAAGTGCAAAGGCGGATCCCGTATGTTTTTTCAAGGAAGGGTCATGAGTAGTTTCAAAGACGCATCCATGAACAATGAACAAAATAAACATATATTATAATCACAAAACATAAGAAAAGTAGGAGCATAATCATTAAACATTTTTTAGAAAAACCAACAAAAACTTTGATTTCCGTGTTATTCCTCTCTAAACGCACCTGTCGGAGAGTAGAAAAGGAAAACAAAGGGAAAAACAATAACACAGAAACAAAATATTTTCTTAAAAAATATTTACAAATTTGATGTAACCTATGTTAAGGAACGATAATGAGTCGAAGTACCCCACAACTAGGGTTAATCCTTCCGGGGTCCCCGAATTTGAAGGGCGCCTGTGAAGCGTCTGGGCGGGGTTTTCCACATAGTCCGTGTTTTTTTAAATAAGCTGTGCGGCGAAAGCTAATCGTCACGATCGTTTGAAAATTGCTTGCGCGTCTGCCTTCGATTATTCACTTATCGTACCCGACATTTGTGGGTACAAACGAAACACAATGCAAACGAGGCAAGCTATGCCGTTGAAACGAAGATATCACTACGAGGTTCGTGTGAGATTCTCACGTTAAATACCGCGAATCTTCCTAGGACAGTCCAAAAGACCGAGAATGCAATCAGAGAATGGGGAGAATGAAGGGAAGAAGCTGCCGAGCGTCTGAAGTGTTCGCGAATCGAAGTTCGGTATTGTCGTGTGAATTGGGTAATTGAGGGTTATGTGTCGCTAACAGAAGTTATTCAGTAGCATCGTGCCAGCGGCGCATCGCAGGAATTGCTAATGCGAAAGGAACACATATTATTACGTAAGTTAAAATTATTCCATATTTTAAGATTATTATTTTTCTAACTAGAGTTATGTTGTGTTCTGCAAATTCTCTTCAAACCTTAGTTTCTTTACAGTGAGAAATAAAAGTAGAATTTTCGTTCTTGAATTATAATTTATTATTCTATTCCACACAGTCAAGTTCTATTTAATTTTGTTTAATTTTGTTTTCTTCGCATAAAAGCAACTCATTATTAATTATTAAATTAATGACACATAATAAACTAGTTAAACTTCATTTTATTAATGTGAAGGGTAGAAATGTCCCAGTTTTAACTTCAAAATCTTTTTTCTTTCTTGTTTTGTTTTGTCCTTTTGCTGATGTTAAAACTATCCACAACAGGTTTTCAAGTGTGGTTCACGATGATAGAGCTCTGCAATTACTAAGCTTTCGCCAGTAGGAGCTGGAGATGAGACCAGCATCGGGCTCCGACCGTAAGATACCACTAGACCGACATCAGTGGTCTAGTAGCAGAGTCTTCGCTTCCTCGATCCCGCTGAGCGGTAGAACCCTGCTCGACCGAAGTAAGTGAGGTATTCAGCTGGGGTTTCCCTCACCTACTACAGACAAATGTCGGTTCGGTATCATAAGTTCCCCGGTAAATCAAAATCTCTCCTTCCCAATTTCCTTACCCAAGTCCAACGCTTAGGTGGAAGAGCAGGCCTCATGGCCAGAACCTCGCCAAAAGGTATAAAATAAATAAATAAAAATACATACCCGGTGAAGTCTGCCAACCATTGAAAACCTGCCTCTCAGGTACTCGGTTTGTCCTAAACTGTTGTTGTGCACTCTCTTCAATTGTTCGACGCTAATCCGAGAGTAAATCTGCATTCGATGTTCCTCGACTGCTGTTCTCAGAAATCCCATGCTTTACACTATTTGAGAACGAAAGTGGCGGTTCACTTTTTGTAAACATTTAATTACCATTCTAATGGGTTTTTGTTGCAATCTACTTAAAGCTACGAAGACAATGGATCTAAATACTGTATAAATGCGCCAAAATGAAGGGTTTCAGTCAAGTTTGAAATGAGATTTAATCGTTTACTTTGACTGGTTATGTTAATTAATCTCCACAGGGGGCTCAGTTTCGGCTTGGTGAACCCACGACCCCGAGTTTGGAACTGGTACTACGCAACCAGTACTCGGATATCGTAAACTTTGGGCGCATTTCAGTGACCATTAACGCAATGGTGGAAAGTTTTGTGTTGCGAAGAGCGGAGATCTTGCCTTCATCGACCGGGTCGCGAGGAAGGAATAAACCTCCATAAAAAACCCTCAACCTCAAGGTGTGTTTCGTGCCGATGAGGTGAATTGGTGTTGAGGATAAACACTCGCTAGCAGACAACCTCTGGGGCAACTGCCGTACCTCAGTTGTATAAGTCTTAGTGGCGTGATGCGAGGACTCCGCGTCGCTGGACATCTGTTCCTCCAAACTCGTGGGAAGATCTCAGAAGTTTTGATTGTCTCACCTTACGGATCAGATGGACCGCAAGGCGTGTTACACACCGAAACGTTTGTGAAGCGGCAGAGGGTTTACAGCCCTCCCACTTCAGAAGAAAATAAGACAAAGAGGCAGAACATTACACACGAGAATGTTTTTTATTAATGACAAGAAAGGAAGGAACTTTAGAAAAAGTTTCGACCTTTTACATTTATAAAGCGCTGGAACGTATCTCTCGCACATTGAAATCAATTAAAAGATTGCGGAACGGTTCGATGTTGTTGGAAACAAAGTCCAACAAACAGGCATTGACCCTCCTATACTGTAAACAGCTGGAAGAGTTTTCTGTCAAGTACGAGCTCCATGCTGCGCTTAATCGCAGCAAAGGAGTAGCAACTTGCAGGGACATAATGGATATGTCAACAGAAGAATTTGTTGCAGAATGGGAGGCTGACCACGTGGTTAAGGTCAGTCAAATCACGAGGAAGGTTAATGGTGTTCTGCAGAAAATTTGACATTTGACTGTCCTAAACTACCGAAATATTTTAAAGCTGGAAGGCTTAACCTGCTAGTGCGACCCATTATTCCGAGTTCTCTGCGCTGTTTTAAGTGCCAGAGGTTTCGACATACAATGCCATCGTTTAAAAGGCGTGATACCTGCGGGAAGAAGGAACACAAACTCAGCGTTTCATGCCCGAAGCCTATGAAATGCATTGATTGTTCAGACAACCACTCGGTATGGAGCAGGGAGTGCGTTGCCTTTCTTGAAGAAAAGAAAGTACAAGAAATTAAGACCACTGAAAAGATCACGTACAGTGAGACACGAAAAAAAACAGGGTCCAACACCCTGTATTTTCTACCAGTTACTCCACAGCAGCGAAGACACCAGTATTAATATGAGCATTTCTACACAGACATATATGCCACTGATAAAGTCTACGACAATGTCGTGCACATGCCAGTGCAAATGTAGGAAGAAAGATCTTCAAGCTGTTCCTGCGAAGCCAAAAACTTCAGCCAAACGCAGTCCTTCAACTTCAACACAGAAAAAACCCAGCAGTGTTAAAGTAATTCCAGCAGGTACCAACCAACATAAGAAGAAAAGCAGGGTTCCAGGGCTAGACCCCTCAACCTTACCGATATTTTGAAAACAACACCGTCCAAAATGTCGCGGAGACATAAAAAGAACGTCTCTGTACTTCCTTCCTCCGAGTCGTATTGTGCATTGTCCGACGATGACACGGAAATGCACAGTCAAGAGTCCGACCCAGGAGGTTCCAAATTGTATTAGCTTCCATACTTCAGTACCTTAATGGATATAGAACTCAACGTGAAGAGTTACAGCTCTTAGTGCGTTTTTGCCTGCAGGGGACACACCATTTACCAGAACACTCTCCCTCTCTGCGGGTATATGGCAGCTTCAGATATGACGACACCACGGGAGATCGAGCAAGAGGTGGAGTTGCCGTGTTTGTTAGAAACACTATCCTCTCCTCACCCGTTCTCCTACAAATTCAAATCCAGGCTATAGCAGTCAAAATTCACTACGTACCAGCTATGACCGTGTGTTCTATCTTCCGCCGACACGAAATTTGTCGGAGACTTCCCTCAGGGATTTAATTCACCAGCTCCCTCGACCATTCCTCATCCTTGGAGATTTCAACGCCCACAGTGGGGTGTATCGAGCGATTGCTCCGACGGCCGACTGCTGAATTATCTCTTTGAGTGTGAAGATTTATGTATAATGAACACCGAGTAGATGACCCACTTCGTATTTGCCACAGGGTCATGGACTGCTATTGACCTGTAAATCTGTTCACCTGAAGTTACTAATAACTTCCACTGGAAGGCAGAAGACGATCTTCACGGTAGCGATCATAATCCAATCTGGTTGTCCTTGCAGGAACGTGCGACTGTTCCCAAGTGTAAGCTTCAGAAATAGATTGTTAGAAAGGTTAACTTGACACTGTACAGTTCTCTGACTGTCTTCAGAGAAACGGGAAATGTTCAAAAGAGGGTCGACCATCTGATTCATCACGCCACTGAAGAATCCATCCCAAAAACATCTATATTTCCGCGAAGACCTCATGTCCCCTGGTGGAACGACGCATGTCATTCCGCCATTCGGGCGGCAAAGAGCATTGCGGAAATTTAAGAGTAATCCATCTCCGGACGACATCGCCGCGTATCGGATTGCTAGAGCAAAAGCGTGCGGAACTATCAAAGAATCCAGATCCACCACCTGGAAAGAGTTTCTAAATACCATTAGGAGAACAACATCGTCCACTTAAGTATGGGAGTCAATCCGAGAGACATCTGGAAGGTATTCTCGTGTTCCAATATCTAGACTCAATTATCATGTTTAGGTTCTAACCAACAAAAAATGAAAACCGTGATGGCTGAATACTTTGCTGATCTAACATTACAGCAAACTGCGATCCTGGTTTCATGAGGAAAAGGGAAATAGCAGAGAGCACCCTCTTTGATTTCTGTTCCAGCAATTGGGAACCCTACAACTCTTCCTTTCCAATGTGGGAACTTGAGTCAGCTCTAGTGACAGCCCACGACACTGCTCCTGGCCGTGATTCCATTCAATGTGAGATTTCAGACAACTCAGTCTAGAATCGAAAGAATATCTTCTGGGTATCTTTAATATTATGGTCCGAGGGAATATTCCCTAATTCGTTGAAGAAAGCAACACTAATCCCCATACTAAAACCCGGAAAGGACAAGACAGCCATCAGTAGTTATCAAAACATCGCTTTGACGAGATGCGTTGGTAAAACTGAAGAGAATTATCAACCGACGACTTGTGTGGTATCTTGAAAGGCATAACCTGCTGAGTCGACCTCAGTGTGGTTTCAGGAAGTTTCATTCAACCCTGGACATCTTACTTCTCCTGGAAACAGATATCCTAGACGCTTTTGTCCGAAGACAACACGTCGTCGGAATATTTTTTGACATCGAGAAGGCTTACAATACTACTTGGCGTCATGACATTTTACAACTATCTGCCTGGAGTTTTAGAGGACACCTTCCCCAACTGTTACAGCCCTTTTTGGATCAGCGTTTCTTCAGATACAGAATTGGAAGAGACATTTCGGATCTCCTTCTTCAGGAGAACGCTGTCCCTCAGGACTCAGTCCTGAGTGTGACCTTGTTTGCAAGTTGCCATTAACAGCATAACATCTGCTGTAAAGAATCCTGTCCAACACTCTTTTTGTCAGTGACTTTGCCATCTTTTGTTCATGGCAGCGTGTCACAGGTGCGGAGCGACAAATCCTACTCGTCCTTAATATATTGTACCAATGGCTAAAGACGACTGGCTTTCGTTTTCCTGTTGAGAAAACGCGCTGTTCATTTCAGTAGGAAAACATGCTTCCTTCCAGAACCTCACCTCGCTCAGGGGGACGACGTTTAAAAACTCTTTGGTCTAATCTTTGATCAGAGACTTAATTTGATTGAACATCTTACAGACCTATGAGCGAGAACATTAAAGTCTCTTAATCTATTGGAATGCCTGAGTAGCACGGAATGGGGTACTGATCGCTCCTCCTTGCTCCAGTTTTATCGAGCATTCATAAGATCTCGGCTCGATTATGGCTGCGTTGTATATAGCTCTGCCCGTGCAAGCTATTTAAAAAGTTGGATAGTGTCCATCATACAGGAATCAGACTAGTCACGGGAGCCTACCGTAGTAGTCCCATTCCGAGTTTGTATGCCGAGAGTGGCGAACCATCTCTTTACCTCCAGCAACTACTCATATTACGACACTTTTCCCTTGTGCTTACTGTACCAGATAATCTGGTACACAACACAGTATTTTATCCTTCCTCTTCTTTCCTCCGTTTCTACAACAGACTGAGAGCAACCAAACCATTTGGATATCGCTCCAAACAAATTTTAGAAACCTTGGTTATACGCACACCTAATGTCTTAAATCAAGGTTTCGGTAAGGCTCCTCCTTGGGCTTTGTACAAGCTGAAGATTAATTTCGATCTTGTGCACTAATGCCAAGAACAACATTCCAGCCGCGATGTTGGGAGTATACTTCCACCTAATCCTCAACAAACATCGGGTCTGTATTCCTGTGTTTACAGACGAGTCGAAGCAGGCCGATGGTGTCGGCTTCTCCGTGGTTTCCCCCCGTAAGACCTGTGGTACCGTCTTGGCGACATGTGTAGCGTCTACACTGTTGTAATTTGTCACAAACAACACTGATCATTGGCTGAATAAAAATTATGTTTGTCACTATTAGTTTATTTTATAAAAATAATGAAGTCGATGTATTGGCAAAAACCGTAAAAATATCACGCTTTTTGAAAGATTTCGGGTTTTAAAAAATTAACATTTATTCATAAAACCAAATTTTTCTCTTGTGTATATGCAAAACAAAATGATATCCAATGGTGGTAACTGATTTTCTGCGATTTTTTTTGTACTCTCCACAACTATTAGAAGTGAGGGGTATATAATAAAAAAAACCGATAGTANGCTTCAATGTGTTTCTGCTGTAAAAGCCCCTCAACAAGACTTGAGTTTCCTGAAATCTCTGAAAAGGAATGAAAATAAGGCAATGTCATATCGAAAGCAGATGTGCAGACGTTTTGTCAGCACTTATGGTACATGACAGTCTTGGCACTATTTAATGATTCTGTGGATAAAGAAACGAAAGTAAGAATAGTGGAGAAAATCAGATGACCTCTGGGAAGCGATATAATTAAGCCATCTAATGAAGACTTCAACGGTTCACTGTATGGTAAGCTTATTTTTAAATAATGGAATGTTTCTGTAATTCACTCGAGCACTATCATTTTAACTCTAAGTTTATTTAGAAAGACATAACTCATTAACCAAAGTTATTTCACCAATACTATCAAGAAATTATAATAAGGAAATTCATTATATTCGTTAATATGAACATTTTCTGAATCAGCAATTAACAATGATTTCTGTTCGTTTCTTATCTCCTTTTATTTCAGAAAATAATTTAGAAGACTTTACATCTATCAAGAGTAAAGATTTTTTTCCTTCGGTTGAAAACTGCAGTTAGTTGTCTCCAAGGATGTCCAAAATGGGAGAACAATGAGCCGTTCTTGAAACAAAACAAATTGTTTCGTCCCTTAAAATTGTTAACGATACTACAGTAAAACTAATGCAACACTTCCATGGTTTGTTAATGCCGATGAGGAGCAGAAACAATTATTATTCCGTCGTGTTCAAGAACATCGTCATTTGTTCTCTGTCTGTAAGAAAGAAACTATGAAGAGAAAGTATCTCCATTGATTACTTCATTATATTTTGTAACATAACTGTCAAACATTAATAAATAATTTATGGTTTAAATATGTTTTATTTTTGTCTCTTCTTAACACATAGAGTGATGAATTAATTGCTTATAACAATGTTTGCTACATAGACAACTAAAATCGGAGCCACCAGGGTAGTACTCAAACTTTTCTCCAATTCTTGCATTTCATCGAACTAACTTGAAAATTTTACTTCATCTTTTACAAAGCGTTTGAAAGTTCTCACAAAAATTTCAAAACGATTGAACCGTAATGAATGACGTAAAATTTTTAAAGCTTTACCAGAGACTCTTATTTAAAATTGGAGTCTTCAGCGAGTTCACCTTTACTCCAGTCCGTTTTTACCATTTAATCAACTTGAAATTTTTATATAATATTTATCAAACATTTTCGAAGTATTTGTAAACATTTCAAGTTAATTGGACAAAAACATGGACTGTAGAAAAAATTACGCGCTCCACTAAAATTTTACAAGTTGAGCTTTTATGACAATATAGCAATTTTGACGTGAATTCAGCACGGCTTAACATCATCCTAGGAGTATAAAATTTTGAATATGGGCATTTAGGGCCAAATCGAAAAAATAGAGGGTATAGGTTTTAATTTTTGCAAAAAAATTGTCTCATTTAAGGGACACCCCAAACAGATGTCTCGTAGTTGGACGTCCAGTGGGGGGAAAAGTGCCAAGCTGTCGGACTCTTTTCTCTCTCTTTGTCATTGTAGCAAGCAATCAAAGAGTAGAAATGGGTGGTAACGACACATGCAGCAAAGAATGTACTTACGAGCAGGCAGTGAACATGTTTACACTGGTAGAGTTCATAAGTGAATGAATTTTGACTAGAGTGGGGATTGTAATGTGTCGATTTGCCACATGTTGCTTCTACCGCCGGCTATTATTCACTCCACCATCTTCTGTATTCTATTCAGCGTTTACACGGATATAGTAACTCTACTCTACCAAATATTCGCCTCATTACTCTACCCGCGTAAATCACACTTTAAGACGAATGCAAAACCAGGCTGTGCCAAATGCTGTCTCACCTCTCCAGCGTTTTGACGGAATCAATAAATTTAAAACTTCTTAAATAAAGTACAGAGCTCAAATTAAACTACCACAAAACAAGAAAATATAATTTAAACAAAAGAAAAGTTTTCACCACAGTATTCATTCCGTTACCAAAATAGTAGCTCGCCAAAGTGGTTGAGCCTTAATCGCTCCTCATAATAAAGATTTAAATTATGGAATTTGGTGAGCTGCCGTCTCAATAATGGAAGGGAGATAACCGAGGGGGAAAGCGAAGAACCTGGTCTTTCTACGCGGGCGCACCTACCTGACCGCCCGCCCAGGTGCCCGTCTTCTACTCAGTGACCTCAGTAGAAGACGAGAGCGGCGGACTGACTCGCCCAATATTTCCTTTTATGAAGTTATTATTCCACTAATAGATATACCTATTGAAGTCTTGGAATCTACCGTGGACGAGAATGAATATAGCTCTGTGTTAGAATTAATTTTCAAGTTTAAACTGCTTTTTGCGATCTAATATCTGTTTCAGAAGGATGGGTTTTCTGAATTACGTCGTTGAAAATATACCGCGATCGGTATATGAGTAATGGATGCGCGTATATGAGTAAGAGAAATGGAAGTTGGTACGTGGTATTGGGAACCATGGTGAGAATGTGGAACTATCACTTATTATATTTATTGGAAAAATCACAGCAAATTTTACGTAAAATTACAGGTAAAGGTTCCTATTAATAGTTTGTTCCACAAAAATTTGATTTGTATATCTGCAGTGGGTTGTGTTAATCGTTAATGCTTTAAATATGCGATATTGCGGTCTATGTATTCAACTCTTTTCCATGACCGTCATGATTCAAAAAGTAATATACTACTTAACACTTGAATAAAAGCGACTTCTCTTGGTGCCGGTTCGAAATACTTGTATTCTTCGATATAGTCAGTTACCAAAGAAAGTGAATACCAATATGAACTTTTGCAACAGGGATAAACGCGAGTGATTTATTGACCTCGGTTGGAGGTAAGGGAGGGATTCAACAAATATCCCTATACTGTTTGGTTGATAAAAGTCGTTTGCATCAGGATAAGAGGGTTCATATCTGAACTTTTCTTTTGCTATACTTTTAATAAAAATAATACAGATTTGTACTATAATATCTGCCCATTGATTATAATTTAAAGAACTGCGTGTGATAATTAGTTGTCATGTCGGATAAAACAAGTGGGGCGGAATCCCCAGAAGGGAGTTGTTGCACGAGCGACTACAGCACGACAAAGGATGAGGAGAAAAGGATCACCAAGCAGACATGGATATATAGAAAAGGAGGTGAGGCCGATGGAAAGGGGCACAAAACGGGTGTCAGACGGACATACGATGCATTGCAAGAAATATTTGAAGGGGAGAAAAGTTAACGGGAATACTTTGACGAGCGTTTTAGTGACACAGAAGGAGAATTGTCTGTGGAAGGTTAGGGTGGGAGAAATGGAAAGGCTGATCGATTCAAAAGAACATATGGTAACTTTAGAAAAGAACTGGAGGGTGCTAATTTGAGACATAGATGATACTACGATAAAGACGTTAGAGGAAAGAGTCGTGAATGTGATGAACGAGGTGTAATACTATAACAAGAAGAGGTTTACAGGTTTTGCAAGCAGCATTGGAGGAAAATATAAGCGAGAGATTAGAGGAGTTTATAGATTGTGTGAGGGTGGATGTACTTTATTTATTTTTGTCGCATCTATATCTTTTGACAATACACGACACAATACATTATTTTATTACACGCTATTCTGAATAAATTCTTTTATATCATACAGTCAATATGTTCTCTTTCAGGGTCTCGAGTCTTTCTATTCTGCAACACTGCACATATCTGCTGTCCTTGTGCCGTTGCCCATCCGTAGCCGTTTGAGGAGGCGGGTGCTGTCTCTATTATCTCCGATATACAATTCTTAATTCACCTATTTTACTCTCAAACTCTTCGAATATCCGATATTTTGCTTCTGTATTTATTAAGTGTTCCTTGCTTTCTGTGTTAATGGTGCCCAATTCCTATAGTGCCCACTTCCCGTATGTCAGAAGTTCTCTCCTGAGCGTAATGAAGGCAGTCCCATAGCATTGCGTTGGTGTTTCCGCACCCACAGCCACACATCTCATTATCTATCTTACCGAAACGTGTCAAGTACTGTGCAAAAACCCCGAGACCTGTCGAAAATTTCATCACTACCCGTAGCAGGCCATACCAATGTCTGCTTTTCCACACATTTTCTTTCGGAATATGTGCGTACGCGTCTCGTCCTGTGCCTCCTCCATCCAACCGTGTTTGTCAGACCCATACTAGGAAGTCCGTTATTCTTTTTCTTGACGTTTTTTCATAGCATCGTTTCTTGTCTCAATTCAATCGTTTCAATCCCCATTCCACACAAGGTTACTCCGATCTATAATCTTCTGAAGATGTAAATGTGTAGGCAGTATCCCTACAAAATTCGCAGCAAACATTGCTTATCCATGGCTCGGAGTCTCTTCTCAAATGTTATATTCACTATTCTATCCTCCAATACACACACCCTTGCGATTGCAGAAGCGCACCTGTATATAATATTTTTACATCTCGTCTGTCAATATTATAAACACGAATGCCCATGCGCAGCATCCTGTATAATATGACACGCATTCTGTGCGACACATGTCAAGTGTTCATTAAACGTCAACCTATCATCAAGCATCACCCCTAAAAATCGGTTCTTTTGCACTATCTGTACTTTTCACTGTGAAATCCACCCAGTTTCACTATGAAATCTCGTCCGAACCACATTATTCGTGTATTTTCTTTTCACGATGTCAACTCAATGACACTGCACAAACAAGTGCACAATCATATACAGTCTTCTGCACATTTCGTTCCAGTTGGTTTCGCAAATTAGAAAACACTATAGCCGTTAAATCATCTACATACGCTATCAACTCACTTTGAGGCGGTCAAAAGCCTCTTCGCACTATGTCGATCACACCCATTTCGCGTCTTTTTTCCTCAATGCATTCAGCGGTGCCGAAATAGTTGCTGCATCTTTTATAAACTTACCGTAGTAATTAATTTTCCCTAAGAATGCCTGTAGTTCTTTTAGGTTTTCAGGTTGCGGAAGCCCTACTATTGCTTCTACGTGCACCTGAGTAGGTTTAATTCCTTGTTTGTCAATTATGTGATACTTGATTTTTTAATTCACATTATTCCTATTGCACTTAAGTCCGTTTTTCCTCGAAACTTCGAATAAAGGGTTCAAGTTTGCCATTTGTACAACCTTAGATCCGCCCGTTACAATCACATCTAAATATCTTTCAAAACGCTATAACCAACCACCCGAATTCCATAATTATTTTCGTAAATATAAGACTATTCTCCGAAAAGTAGTCTATGCAGCTAAAGTTATGGAAAACGACAGGCATATACTAAAATCGAACAACCGGATGAAAGCCAT
>NNCF01127245.1:105744-116871 GCA_002313205.1 Laupala kohalensis | reverse complement strand
GTTTTGTCTAACCTTTCGACTTGGTTCCATGCAAATCGTCTCATTGTAAACACTGACAAAACAGTGTCTATGTCATTTCACAATAGTATCACAAAATCTTTACCCCAGGTTTCTCTTTCTTTCAACAGAACACAATTAAAAAGTGTTACGAATACAAAATTCTTAGGTCTCTATATCCAAGACAACCTCAAATGGAATTGTCACATAGCCAATCTTAATTCCCAATTAAGCAATTTGTGTTACGCATTCCGAATCTTAGTTAACGCAGTTAGTCCACGTATTTCCCGTTGCGTTTATTTTGCAAACGTTTACTCCTATCTACGTTACGGCATTACCTTCTGGGGTAATTCCGGTCAGAGTATTCAAACTTTCAGAATTCAGAAGAGGATAGTTCGGATAATTTGTAAATCTCACCCCCGAAACTCTTGTAAACCTTTATTCAAGGAATTAAATATCTTAACACTTCCCTGCATTTATATTTATGAAACGGTCGTGTTTGTTAAGACCGAATTACTGAAGTGCCACCCTTGCTTTATACGAAACAGTCTCGTTCACGAACACAATACTCGCAATAGTAGTAATATTCATCGCCCTAGAGTGTCAACCACTCTTTGCCAAAAGGGACCTTACCATTCGGGAATCGTTCTATATAATTCCCTGCCCAAGAATATAAAAGATATTATGAAATTGAATCTGTTCAAATCAGCGGTTAAAAACTACCTCCTGCACCAGTGCTTCTACACTGTAAAAGAATTTATTGATTTTAACAAAAGTTAAATTCGTCTTGTACTTTATCACGCCATTGCTGTAGCACTTTTTAAATAACTTATAACAATTTCATAAACTATTTTCTTGCATGATTGTGTTGTCTTATGGCTCATATTAATTTAGATTTATGTGTACTTAACTTTGGCATGGTTGTGTACATTAATTCTGTAACCCCATCCTGGTCCGGGTTTTTCTCCGGTTTTCCTTCGGGTAGAGGCGGATTTATCATACAGGTTCTCTAGGCTTTGTCTAGGGGCGTGTTTATTGTAACAATAAATCGTGAATTTAGTGTTATTTCAATTCTTATAATTTTTAAACAATATACTCAGAATAATCTATAGTTCGATAATAACTAGTATATGTAATTTTTTGCTTAAAATTACAAACATATTGACATTCTATTAGTATGATAACTCGCAGCCAACGTTTTATCTTATCTAGGAACTTTTGCTGAATTTTTTGAATCCGCCTCTGTCTTTGTGCCTTGATCGGAATTGATGGGATGGTCCTTTGCTTGCTTCCGGAGAGTAAATTAGTTTTTTTCCTGCCTCGTGGTAATACGCAGTTTGTACTGTTTTTTGACAATAAATAAATTTATTTATAATTTATTTATAAATAATTTGCACATTCGTTAACTTGAGTAATTAATTTCTGTAGAAACTTCTGGAATATCGCTGGTGCCGAAGCCACACCGAATGGTAACCGTTCACACCGAAACAGGCCTTCCTAAGTATTAATTAACATAAACTTTTTAGGTTCTTCGTCTAACTCTAATTGTAAATAAGCGTCAGCTAAAACTATCTTAGAATGCGCTTGTTCCTCTGCTAATTTGTTAAACATGTCTTATTGCCGTGGAATTGGGTATTGTTCTACCTCCGATTGTGCATTAATAGACACTTTGAATGGGCTCTAATGACATCGATGTTGACGAGCCCTAAAGCCCCAACAAAAAAAAATAGACACTTTGAAATCTCCACACAAACGCAACTTCCCATTAGATTTCTTTATTACTACCAGCGGCGTTGCCCAATTACTGGTGCTGATCGGTGAAATAACCCCTTTCGTTTTCTAACCCTGCTAGTTCCTCTTTAACTTTATCCTTAATACCAAAAAGGTAATATTCTAGCTTTGTATAATTTTGGTTCTCCGTGTCCTTCAATGCTTTGTGCGTTTTAAACGAATTACAATTTCCTAATCTTGGTGAAAACATCTCTGCATATTCATCACACAGTTCTTGAATTCCTTCAAAGGGTACTACCTAGCTTACTGACCCAACATTATCTTCAATGCTAAAGTTGAAAATCTTATATGAATCCACGCCAACAATGTTATTTACATTTCTTAATTTGACCACTATCATCACTAGTTGCGTTGTCAGGTTTTTGTACTTAGCTAACACTGTTATTTCTCCTTGAACTGGAATATACTCATTCCCATAGACTCGCAATTTCCGCGATGTATGCCAACAAATGGAAGCTCCTAACAATTTGTACGTCTTTTTATTTATTATGGTTACTGTTTCGCCTGTATCTAACTGAAATTCTATGGCTTTTCCGAGCACTTCCATTAGAACAGTGATGCTGTTTCCGACTGCACGCTTTCCTACTTTGTGCACGATATCTATCCATTTCATCTGGTTGCCTCACGTGACCTGTTGTATTCCGTAACCTCGGTCTTTTCTATTGTCTCAATTTATTATTACCTACAACCATAATGTGACCCTTATATTCGCAAAAAACAGTATTTTATTAAATCTACAATCACCTCTTGTTATGTTAACGTCACAGTCCGGACTCAACCTGCCTTTCCAAATACTCTCGGAACTGTTTGTGTCTCTCCTAGAAAAATCTTGGATTTTTTAATTCTGTGTAGGTTTCTGAATCTCGTTATTTCTGAACTTACTATCCTTTACCTGAACTACTTCCTAATTCTGCTTTATCTCTTCGGACGTACTCCGTGTAATTTCATAAGTAGTTGCAATGTTCATTACGTCATTAAGTAACGGGTCTGTTAATTTGACTGCTTCCGCACGAATTTGATCGTACATTGAATGTTTAATAATAATACTATCAATCTCCGCATCATGGAATCTGCATGATTTATACGTTTTACATTTTACATCTATCATTCTGTCACGAATCTACAATGCCTAGGTGTGCCGCTAAGATCTGCCAATCATTCAGCGTGTGACTGACCTCGCTTACTTCTCGACTGGAAAAAATTATATCTTGCCGCTACTACGTGCACTATGGTTTCAAAATTCTCATACACTTTTTGTTTTAACTTCAGAAAACCCAAAAAGGTAGGATCTTCATTCTTGCATAATTTTTGAAGTAATATTAAGGTGAAACCGTGACAGGAAATAGGCTCTCTGTTGAGCGTCCTCGGTTCCTTGTGAGAAACTAAATGCTGTTTCAACAACTGGCTTTGTTGCTGCATCTGCAGCTGGAACATCTGCAACATCTGAACTTGCTTCCTGTTGACAGCCGCGTGAAGTCGTTTCGTCTCTTTGTCAATTAACCTGTTGTCTCTCCAACATATTAATAACAAAAATAAATAAATCAAAGTTTTTATTAACAGAAGAACGGTAACAAACGTAAATAATCTTGAGCAACTGTGCCACTACTGCTGGTCGTGAATCCCGACACGACTGCGTCTCAAATGTCTTCTCGTGATTAGTCACTTCCGGTTTCACGAGTACAAGCAGAGTGCCACGTTCCGGGCGGGTGTCTTAAAAAGTGCTGTGCTCCGTAGTATCTCTTGCTAGCAGGCGATCGAGTGAACGGTAGTGCTGAGCGATGTCGGCGGTGGTAGGCGAGGGTCAAGCTGAGCCCGAGTGCTCGACTCATCGTTGAGTGCCCGTCGTGGCATCAGCAGCTTACCTTCTGGACCCGGTGGCAATGTTGGCGGTGGTGCCCAACGTCGGCAGCGGTGGCCGGCGGTGGCGCCGCTCCGCCCTAAAATGCCCGCAATGGGGTATGACCGCTGCTGCGCGCTCCCCATGACTAGCGAAACAAACCCCCATTTCGCTAGGGTTCCTGTACCCAATCCCGCTCCTCACGGGTAACGGATCGGTCCGATGGAGGATGAGGGGAGATGGTCCCGAAAGTGTCATCGGCCGCTACTCGTGGGGAAACCCAGGCTGCTAGGGAAACCTAGCTAACAACGAGCAGAGTACCTTGGCGGCACATCCCCGCAAGGCCTCGACGAACCTTTCGTAGAGTTCAAGCTGAGCACTTGCTGACAAGGGGGGTGCACTGTGTTCCACCATCTTGAGTGCACTTTTACCGGGACACGTACCCCGCCCAGATCCTAGATACCCTGGGTAAATGGAAAGGATGTCTCGGACAGATGGAAGAGACAAACTAGTTGCGTCTCGAACTGTTACCCGTCACAGTTTGGGATCCAGTAAGGCTTCTGGATTCCGACACACGGGGAGAGGGTCCGCCCTCGAACACAGCTAAGTGTCTGAAGGGAAAGCACTTAATTGAGCCGACCCGGATTAAGTTAGCATCCGTTCGGTGGACCACTGGACGAACGGACAAGCCCCACCACCCCGTACCCAATCTCCTGAAATGGAGCAACGGATCGGATGCTGGGGATTATACGAAGTGGTAGAGAACAAGACATGTCCTTGGTCACGATCGCGGTCTCGGGTGTCACTCAGCACTCTAAACCGAGTAGACAGGGAAGGGGCATTGAGCCCTCAGATTAAGAATTACCTGACGCCCCTTAAATGGGTTGGACTCTGTCGGGCAGTGGGTTCCCCACCCGTGGTACGGGAAGGAAGTTTACGCTTCCGATCAGTGAGCAGGATTGCTGCTCGGCTACTACCTGTGCATAAAGTAGTATGAATACGAAAGCTAGACGTGTTCCTGTCAACCAGTGCGCAGACTTGTAGGTCACCTGTAACCCAAAATCCCAGCCTAAGTTTCAGGCGGGTAGGGTGACCGACTGAGTCGGCAGTCTCCGACACTCGACGGACCTGGTGGGTGCTCTTGGAATCACATTGTGGTCCCAAGATGTCACCAGTAGACACACAGGGAAGTCTAATGATATGAAAGGTAAGCGACCTACAAAACATGACTGATCTTTATATAAATTAGTAGTGCGACCACAGTCTGGAAAAATAGTTCCGTTCTGCGAACTAAGGTGCCGGACCCGTGTTAACACGAAACATTATAGAGCACAAGAGCATGTCCCCATGACTACGGTTCGACTTCCGGTCCGCTGAGGTGCCTCTCGGGTGCCGTACCCAATCCCGACCTCACGGTAAACGGATCGGTCCGAGGGAGGACGAGGGGAGATGTTCCCGCAAGGGACATCGGCCGTTACTCGTTGGGGAAACCGAGACTGACAGAGAAACATGTCTAACAACGAACAGAGAACCCCATAAGGTGCCTCGACGTACTCGTCGAAGAGAGGGTAACCTTTCTGAAAGCGAGGGGTACACTGTGTTCCACCGCCTTCAGTGTACTACTACCGGGACACATACCCCGCCCAGATCCTAGATACCCTGGGAAAATGGAACGGATGTCTCGGAAAGGTGGAAGAGGCAAACAAGTTGCGCCTCGAGCCGTTACCCGTCATCTGCTTACACGGGGAGAGGGCTTGCCCTCGAACACAGCTAAGTGTTTGAAGGGTAGATACTTAAATGAGTCAACCGAGATTAAGTTAGCATCCGTTCGGTGGACCACTGGACGAACGGACAAGCCCCACCAATCCCGTACCCAATCTCTTACTAATTTTGATACCACACGAGTAGCGGATTGGATGCTGGGGATTTCTAGAAGTGGTAGAGAGCAAGTCACGTACTTGAGTGGTCATGATCATGGTCTCGGGTGTCACTCAGCACTTTAAACCGAATAGGCAGGGTAGGGGCATTGAGCCCTCAGGTTATGGACAACCTGACGCTCCTTAAATGGGTTAGTCTCTGCCGGGTAGTGGTTTTTCCCACCCGTGGGACGGGAAGGAAGCTTGAATCCCATTGGCTTGGCGTTCACTTCCGATCGGTGAGCAGGATCGCTGCTCGGCTACTGCCTGTGCATAAAGTAGTAGGGATGCGATAGCTAGACGTGTCCCCGTCTACCAGTACGCATACTAGTAGGTCACCTGTATCCCAAAATCTAGCCCAGCCCGGGCGGCTAGGGTTGTCGACTGAGTCAGCAGTCTCTTGACACGGGACAGATTTGGTGGGTGCTCCCGGTATCATACTCTGGTCCCGAAATTTCACTGTAGACGCACAGGTATGTTCCAATTTTAATAATAAATTTATTGTCAAAAAACAGTACAGACTGCGTATGATTAATATAAAATATAATTTTTATTAATATAAAAGTGTACGTTCTCATTACAAAGGAGCGATCTTTACACAAAGTCAGAGTAGGAGTAGTCAGAGTAGTGCGATCTTTGTACAAAGGTCAGAGTATTCAAACTTTCAGAATTCAGAAGAGGATAGTTCGGATAATTTGTAAATCTCACCCCCGAAACTCTTGTAAACCTTTATTCAAGGAATTAAATATCTTAACACTTCCCTGCATTTATATTTATGAAACGGTCGTGTTTGTTAAGACCGAATTACTGAAGTGCCACCCTTGCTTTATACGAAACAGTCTCGTTCACGAACACTATACACGCAATAGTAGTAATATTCATCGCCCTAGAGTGTCAACCACTCTTTGCCAAAAAGGACCTTATCATTCGGGAATCGTTCTATATAATTCCCTGCCCAAGAATATAAAAGATATTATGAAATTGAATCTGTTCAAATCCGCGGTTAAAAACTACCTCCTGCACCAGTGCTTCTACAATGTAAAAGAATTTATTGATTTTAATAAAAGTTAAATTCGTCTTGTACTTTATCACGCCATTGCTGTAGTACTTTTTAAACAACTTATAACAATTTCAAAAACTATTTTCTTGCATGATTGTGTTGTCTTATGGCTCATATTAATTTAGTTTTATGTGTACTCAACATTGGCACGGTTGTGTACATAAATTCTGTAGCTCCATTCTGGCCCGGGTTTTTCTCCGTTTTTGCTTCTGGTAGAGACGGATTTATCATACAGGTTCTCTAGGTTTTGTTTAGGGGCGTGTTTATTGTAACAATAAATCGTGAATTTAGTGTTATTTCAATTCTTATGATTTTTAAACACTATACTCAGAATAATCTATAGTTCGATAATAACTTGTACATGTAATTTTTTGCTTAAAATTACAAACATATTGACATTCTATTAGTATTATAACTCGCAGCTAACTTTTTATCTTATCTAGGAATTTTTGCTGAATTTTTTGAATCCGCCTCTGCCTTAGGGCCCTTGATCGGAATTGATGGGATGGTCCCTTGCTTGCTTCCGGAGAGTAAATTAGTTTTTTTTCCTCCACGTGGTCATACGCAGTTTGTACTGTTTTTTGACAATAAATTTATTATTATTTATTATTATATAACTAGTAGTGCGACCACAGTCTGGTAAGTAGTTCCAATCTAGTGAACTAAGGGGCCGGATATAAATACGAAGCATTATAGTGAACAAGAAGATGTTTCCGTGCCCGCAACCAGTCAGTTCGAACCCCGGTCGGCTAGGGGTCATCTCGGATGCCGTACCCTATCCCGACCTCACGGGCAACGGACCGAGGAGGGGGGAGATGTTCCGCCAGGGGCATCGGCCGATACTCGTTGGGGAAACCCAGGCTGACGGGGAAATCTAACACGAGTAGAGAACCCCGCAAGGGTCTTCGACGGACTCGCCTCAGATAGGGCAACCCTTCTGACAGCGGGGGGTGCACTGTGTTCCACCACCTTGAGTGTACTACTATCGAGACACGTACCCCGCCCAGATCCTAGATACCACTGGGCTAAGGGAATGGATGCCCCGGATAGGTGGGGCAGGCAAACGGGCTGCGCCTCGAGCCGTTACCTATCGAACGATCGGTAATCCATTAAGGCTTCTGAATTCTGTAACATGGGGAGACGGCTTGCTCTCGAGCACAGCTAGGTGCATGAAGGGTAGTCCCTTAATTGGGCCTACCTGGATTAAGCAAGCAGCCGTCCAGTGGACCACTGGACGAAAGAAAGAGCCCCACTACCTCCGTACCCCATCTCGGGTTTGCCCCGAGTAAATGATCGGATGCTGAGGATTTCCCAAAGTGGTAGAGAATAAGTCATGATCTTTGTTTGGTCACGATATTAATCTCGGGTGTCACTCAGCACCTTAAAACGAGTAGGCAGGGTAGGGGCATTGAGCCCTCAGGTTGAAGTGGATAGTCTGACACCCCTTAATTGGGTTGGTCTCTGCCGAGCAGTGGTTTCCCCACCCGTGGCACGGGTAGGAAGATACCATTAAGTTGGCGTTCACTTCCGATCGATGAGCAGGATTGCTGCTCGGCTACTGTTAGTGCATTTAACAGTAGGGATACGACAGCTAGACGTGTCCCCGTCTACCAGAGCGCATACTGGAAAGTCACCTGTAGCCCATAATCCCAGCCAAGCTCGAGCGGGCTGGATGGCCGCTGAGTCGGCAGCCTCCGACACGGGACAGACCTAGAGGGTGCTCTCGGGCTCATACACTGGTACCGAGATATCACGGCAGACTCAATGGAATGTCTCTCAAAGCATCAAAGGTACGATGTAATAAAAGGTACGATTATATATATAAAGTAGTGTGACCACAGTCTGGTAAGTAGTTCCTATTAACGAACTAGGGGACCGGACTCGTGTTAAACACGAAAAATATCTATGAACAAATCCCCGTGCCTGCTCCCGTAACTTCCGTGGTGTCAATCACCACAGAAACGTAGTAAGATTTTGTGACCAAAATGTATTCGGAATAACATGGGGATTATCATATTCAATCTCGCAAGGAAAATTAAAAGCGAAACATATGTGGAGTAAGATCGTGGTGAGGGTAACCTAATGGTAGGATGGAACGACACCAACGGAAAGCTGCTGGAGGTAATGCTACCTAGAGATGGAGTGTGCAGGACGTGGACGCAACTCCCAGTGCGAGATGAGGAATATTTCGAAAAGAAATCGATGTGACAGTGAAGGAATTGCGTAAAGTTAAAAGTCCTGGATTTGATGGATTAACGAACGAAATAATCCGAGAATGTTACCGGAAATTGAAGCGTCTCATAATACGGCTTTTGAATGCATGCTACGAGAATGGTTTTTCCCACGTCAGTGGAAAATTGCTAAGATAAGTTTTTCCATTAAGGAAAGAACGCAGCTTAGAAGATCCTAAAGCATATCGCCCAATAAGATTATTGTCATGTCTGAGGAAGTTATTTGAGAAGATATTAACAAAACGGGGGATGGAATGGGCGGAGGGTAATGATCACCTCGATGAGAACAACTTGGATTCCGGAAAGGAAAATCTACACTAGACATCTTAAGGACATTGACCAAATAGATCGACGAACGTTAAACAAAATTAGAAATAGCAATATACCTAGATATTTCAACGCGGAACAATTGGGTGGAGTTCTGGAGAACATGGGATAAAAGGGTATAAATACGTGTTTATTCAACATTTTCGCCTGCTATTTCGAACAATGCACATCTTATTTGGAAATCGGAACAGAACGCATATCTTGGGATGTTGGTAAGGGATGTCCCCAGGGTTCTCATGGAGGGCCATTTTTATGGAATATGACCATAAATGGACTACTGCGCACGGTACGTGATGATGGATATAAAATCTTAGCTTATGCGGATGATATTGGAGTTTTCTTGAAAGGTAATGGAAGACGGTAAAATATGGTAACAACATACTGAAGAGATATGATAATTGGTAAAGGGAGAATAGTCTCGAAATAACAGCGAACAAAACAATAGTAATGTCTTTTGGTAAGATAAATGTTATAAAACGGGAGCCTAAATAAATATATAAAAGAAATTTCATTAGCCCCATTTACAAAAACATAATAAAACTAGCTGAGTACCCGCAATTTTACTCGCGTGAATTCCATAAAATGTCTCCAATTATATTTTTTCCTATATTCACTTTGGTATCCACTAAATATGTTATTCAGTAATGTCGGAGGTTTCGTAGTATTGGTGTGTACCCTCAATCCCTTATTTTCATTTATGTAATTCAAAAAATTGTTTATAAATATTACTAATTTGCCCCTCAGAAGTGAATTTTTGTAGAACCCTTTCTTAGCGGACATTTTTGATACTTCTTGTGCCATGCTCTTCCAAACCCTCACATCTCTGGGTGTCATAATGTCATTGGAAATATGATTATTCATCTAAGAATACACAATAACCATGGACTCGACCATAACATTTTTACGTTATTTTTATGTCTCGTCCATTCCGCTCCCAGTCTGATTACAGTGTTCTTATGCTCTATGAATATAGTGTATATCATCTTGAACATAACAGCACCGGTAGTTGAAACATCTTGGAACTCTTAAACTATGTATCCGATGCATTTATGATTTTTTTATATTTCAATACTAGTTTTCAATTATATTTTTCCGTAAAACCATTTCCACCTCCTCATCCAAGGGGTGCTAAGGATGTGTTTGTTTCATGAAGACTGAGTTCAGATTTACATATATCGAGATTTCACCTCGACGGCGCCGAAAATTACTCGTCACCGGTATGTCATGTTAGATATTTGTTTCATGGTATCTCTTTCCCTAGGGGTGCTGTATTTTATAAGGGTTGATTGTGAATTTAGACGTCTTCGAGAATGTCACTACTAATTTCAGCGGACCCGAAAACTATTATCTCAACAATAATATCAGTCACTTTCGATTATTTTTACATTTCACTCCTCAACCCCAACATAAAGTGTTTATTTCTTATATGGGTTGACCATGTATTTATGTGGTAATGGGGGTGTCACTTTACTTCAGCGGTCTGAAAAATGATTTATTCATCACCTATATCGGTCATTTTTGATTATTTTTACCTGTCCATCATTCCCACCCCTATCCCAAGGTAGCCAGAAGTATATTATCTGCAATGTGGACTGATTGTGAACTTACAAAGCTTCGGAGGTGTCTTTATCCATCTCAACGACAAAGAAAATTGATGTTTTGTATATAATATCAGATTTTTCTATCATTTTTACACATCATCCCCTACTCTCCCTCTCCCAAAGGGTGCGGAAATGCCTCACCCCCACAGTGCTTGTCATATAGTTATTGTGGGTTACATACATAAAATATCCCAACCCCCATTTCATCCCCTTAGGGATGTATTTTCGTAAAATCGTTTTTTAGAGGACGTCTTCTCCTTAAAGGAACCTACCTTCCAAATTTCAAGTTTGTTGACTTTGTAGTTTGTGAGATTTCGTTTTAGTCAGTCAGTGAGTGATATTTCGCTCTCTCTCTCTCTCTCTCTCT
>NNCF01127245.1:86713-105728 GCA_002313205.1 Laupala kohalensis | reverse complement strand
AAGAGGATACAAAATCAAATTTAGGACTTGAATTTAGAACATGTATATTTGAGGGTAATCATTAATTCGCTGCCATCTATAGTACTTAGAAAATAAAGTAAAGAAACATCTTGTTCGGTAATCCGAGTTGGCATAAACAATTTTAATATTGGTACACCCTAGTTATTGCAAGAGAATAAATGTAATAATGCGTATGATAACTCACAGCTGCGAAACAAGGGGCCGAGTTCTGCAGAATGTTCTAAATCGACGGAGACTTGAACAGCTGCAGCAATTGCCTCTATTAAGGTTCAGAAGGGCATATAAGACAGAATAAGATGATTCGCTGAATGTTTTGGTGTGTATGCTAATTGATATGAGCATACATGAATGGATTTTGATTTCAATTATGAGACGGTATAAGAAAATCGAGGTGAATGGGGAAAATATCGAACGCAGATGTTAAGGGATGGAGGGAATAGCTAACGGAAGCGTTATTACAAGAATGGCAAATTCGGTGGGATGGATTAGAGAAGGACGGCAGTTACGTGAATACATACCAAATGTATGCTTTATAGAGAAGAACAGACAGTGTTTCAACCAGGGACAGCTGAGGTAGAGTTTCTCACAGCCGAGTTTAAAAAGACGGGATAATACAGGATGTGATGTGTGATTGTGGATTAGATGAAGAGACAGGAGAGCATGTTTTCTTTGGATTGCCAATTTTACGGATCGCAACGGACGCCATATTAAAGATTGATGCGGGTAAAAGACAAAATGTAAAATTGGTAAACGAATAATAGAAACGAAAAAGAAGTATGAGATATTTCAGTAATGTATTGTAAGTATAAGAGAGATACGCAATGGATGGAAGTTTTAGATTGTAAAAAACATGTCCAACAAACCCCGGTGAAAGGTGAACACCTATGTGTTGTAACAGGGGTGAGTAATGATAAAAGGAGAAAAGAAAATATCAACAAAAGATTGAATACAAAGAAGATACGTTTACAAGACCGGATGTGAAACAGATAAAGATTATAGTTTCTTTTTCTTAAATTGTTAAACGGACTGGGTGACGTCTTTTGACATGAACACGACACAAAACAAACTAATGTGAATAAATAAATAATACTCCCATGTGGAGTTTCTAGTCTCCCATCGGGCACCTCCACAGGTGGCGGATAAGGGAATGCCCATCAGATGTGGAGGGTACCGGGGAAATTAAATACCCGGCGGACCAAAACTTGTTACCAAAACCCATGAAGCGTCTGCAGTGCAGACCACCAGCTACTTGGTCAGCGTCTGTTCACGCAGTGGGTGCTGTTGCCTTTCTTCCTCCAGGAACTGACAATACCTGTTTCTAATCATCCAGTGGAAACATTCGGCAAAAAATCTTGATTACAAGCTACCATGATTAGTGATAGTAAAGACAGAAATAACCCAGGTAGTAACTAATCTACCCATCGACAGATGGCAACCGTACATTCGGATTCTGGGGGTCCGGTCAATCACGATCTCAGAGAAAATCGGAGTTCTCTGGCAAACTTCCAACTAAGACTCCCACATATATTGGCATCTTCAACATTAATACTTTAACTCAGCCTGGACAACTACACAAGTTAGTGACAGAATTAGAACGACAAAAAATCCAAATCCTGGTTCTCCAAGAAACTAGTGTAACAACTCAACTGCATTTCGGTGACAACACGCATTGACTACACGCCCCCATTATGGTCACACCTTCGCCCTCGAGCACTACAAGAGCTGATGTATTTTGGACGAACTTCATACTCATTCATCCTTACAACAAACACACGCCATCTTCTTCGTGTTTACATCACTAGTCACGGCCCTCTCTATACGAGAACTCAAAGTCAAGGCCTACGCATTGCAGGGAACAGTAAGTGAACGATGAATCAATGAACGATGAATCAATGAACGACGAATCAACAGACCCGTTCATGAAAGACGACATGACGTTTCTCCTCCGATCCAACTACGTTTAATATGTAGGTAACGCTCACTTGTCTTCTCTTCAAGTTACTGCCAGGCGACGAAATAACAGTCAGAACTCCCGCTGTTATCCTGGTGTAAACTTCTGCTGCTGCTGACACGAATTGATCGTCAAAGTATTTCCGCTGCTCAAAGACATTTTGACGAGCTCACTACTTTCGATTATATCGCCGCTAGCTGCCTATACGCTACACACAGTTCCGAACTATTGCCATAAATAAGCTCCACTTTGTCGAGATATCTAAACTTCTATCTCGACGAGACTTCCCGGCGCGTGCCTTCCACGACCTGGAATCCGCACGGGAAATTCAAGTCTTCGTTGGAAACGAAGGCGCCTACTCAATCTACGTGGACCAGAAGAAACGCTGAAGCCACAATCCAAAATCCTGCTTCCTGGAGAAATTCTACGCCGTGCACGATCGACGCCACTCTGCCTTACCCAGAGGGTCCCGGATCTACACCGCAAGATACCGCACTCCAGTAAAAGCAAGTTTGACGACGTACATACTACGCCTGTCACACGGTTTTAACGACCGTCAAATCATTCGTTTCAATTGCTTGTTTCTTTTCAATTGCTTGTCTAATTTCAATCGCTTGCCTAATGAATAAAAGCGCTGGTCCATTCTAATAAAGCATTCTGAGACCAAGTGGGATTTGTGGCGTTTATTTATTTAACTGAACGAAAGGGGATACTTGATTGGAGTCGTCCAAGTATCCACCCTGCGGGACGTTACACTAGCTTCACCGATGAAGACACAACAGACTATGAAAATTACCGCATCTTCAAAAGTTAAACAGATAAGCAAGCCGTCAACGGCGCTCCACATCCGGAAATTGCTTTCATTATAAACAAAAATATAGTTAATTCAATTAGAGAAGTTTCTCCCATAAATAACCGCCTCATCACCATGCGTTTCAGTGTGCTAACAAGAAGTATACCCAGATTAATGCCCACGCTCCCATTAATGCAGATAACAAAAAAGTCCCACAAAAAACAAAGATTCTGGACGAAACTTGAAAATGTTATGGAAAATATCCCCCAAGACACCAAAATTTTGCTGGGAGATTTCAATGGACAAATCGGCAAAGAAAAAGCACATCAAAAACCTGTAAGCTGTCCACAAGTTCACCAATAAAAACGGATTGAGTCATATTGAACTACGCCAACAAAACAACTTAAAAATAATGTCAACCGCATTGAGAAAAAGAAACAAAAAAATCAAAGACATGGAGATCCCCTAAGATCCATATAAGAGATTGGTGAGTACCAGATCGATCATATAGTAATATTCTACTTTGTACAGAAAGAAATACATGATGTTCAAGTCCATAGAGGAGCAAACATAGACTCAGATCACTATATAACAAGAAGTGAAATTCACGTCAAAGAATTTCCAAATCCACCATAAGAAAACATCTATTAATATTCGACACAAAAAGTATCAGAGAAACAAATCTGAAAGAAGAATAGGAAAAAGAGCAGGTTGACACTAGGGAAAAATTTCATACCAAAATCATAAAAAATGTCCAAAGAACTTATCCCATTAAAAAAGAAAACGAAGCACCCGGGGTGGGATTCATAATGTGAAAAAGCACTACAAGAACGAAAGGAAGCTTTCCTGAAGTATAACAGTAACAAACCACCACAAAATAAACAACACTTTGACGAAATCAGAAGACAAGTGACAAAAACTATCAGACTAATCAAGAGCTAAAGACTAATCAGACTAATCAAGTCTAACCTGACCTAAAGGAACAATTGGATTCCATTGAAGAGAACTTTCGTAACTCCAACACTAGAGACTTCTATAGAACTTTTGCAGGAAGAATCCGTGGATACACTCTTCAAAACCTATGCTTTAGAAAACCAAATGGAAGGCTCGAACTCACCAACCAGGAAAATTGTCGGGAACTAGCACGTTACTTTTCCGATCTTCTCAATTGTCCTGAACCACCTTTAACATTTCCTCAAGAAATACTCACCCAGAATATCCACCACCTACATCTGAAGATGTCCACAAGCATATTTTCAGACTCAAAAACAATAGGGCACCCGGGGAAGACAATATCACTGCAGAATTATTAAAGACCCTCGAACCGAATTCTCTCAAAGAACTCACACAAATCTCAGAAATTTCGCAGACAGAAAAAATATCTGAAGAATGGAAATGCGCCCTCATCTGTTACACAAGAGAGATTAAAGAATGCACTGAAAGTGTTGGTTTACAAATCTCCTTCCAAAAATCTAAATTCATCTGCTCAAAGTTAGACATTCAAACGTTAACCACAAAATATGGACAAATCGACAGAGTTCCATACTTCAAGTACCAAGGCGAGATTCTTGAACCTACTGGGGAGAGAAAATAGCACAACTTACAAAAAATAATGAGGGCCTACGAAAGAACTCACAACAAAAAATGCCTGTCCACACATGCAAAAGTTAGACACTACAACACAGTGGTCAAACCTGAAGCCCTGTATGCCAGCGAAACCCTCACACTCCACAGGAAAGTTGATATGGAAAACATCCTGAAAGAAGAACGAAAACTTATAAGAATTCTCGGTCCAAAAAGAACAGAAGATGGCTACAGACTACAATCCACATAAACAACAGAAAAATTATCCAACCTCGCGGCAGATATCCGAAAAAGAAGATTAAGATTTTATGGACACATCACAGACTTCCAGAAAAATGACTCGCCCACAAAATCTTAACGTATATAGAACGACTGAAAACTATACCCTGGATCCAACAAGTCAAAAAAGATCTAGAAAGAGCTCAGGTAAATTCACCGGAAGTTTTAGACAGAAACACGTAGAAAGGAAAAATTGACAGATGAGAAGTGCAGTCGGAGAACGACGCGAAGAAGAAACCAGGATCAAAGTGGACAGAAGAAAGAAAGAGAATTCATGAAGAAAAATGAGAGCTGTCTGGAAAGTCAGAAAAATGAATCATAAAAGCTTTGCGTNAATAAACATAATAATAATACTAATAATAATAATAATAATAATAATAATACTTACTGAAGTTAGTTTTAATATCCCTAAGGATGTTGTAAGTGGGGTTTCTCAAAAACATAATTTAAATTAATAAATTTATTTATTGTTGCAAATCAAAAATGTTGGAAACCCATACAACTAGGGCGATTGGAGTGTTAAGAAAAATATATTTTCCATTTGTTTCAAATAGCTTACATTCTATGAGAACAAATTCGTTTTCAGAATAAAAATATTTGTATTCATATGAGAGATTGCAGCATTGAATTTAGCTCGGAAAGCGGTACTATCAATTGATTTTGATTTACACAAGACTAATAGGATATGTAACCTTAACTCCACAACGCATTAGAAACTCAAAATCTAAGTCAAACTATCCCACAACAGGCCCCGAAGGTGCCCAAGGGGTTCGCGGAGGGTAGAGCTCCGCAATTACTTGACCTCGGCACTAGGAGGAGGAGATATGGTCAGCATCTCGCTCCAACCGGTTTGACCCCAGGATAGCCCCTGGTACTCATTTTACAACAGGCTGAGTAGGGAGTCAGTCTGGATGTTGAGGTGTGATGAAAAATCCCCACCTCACCAGGGTTTGAACCCCAGCCATCAGTTCAGCGCTCTATCCACTGAGCCACACTGACTCCGCATTAGAAACTAATCCTCATAATTACAACTTTTGGTAAATTTTTACCGAAAACAATTTTCTATACATCGTTAAAGATATTTCCAAGAAGTCTATGTCGACAACACTAGATTGTATACCCCGAAGATGAAAATATTCGTATGTGGAATGAGCGCTGTGAAAAATGGTGTCACGTCATAAGTAAGCAAATTTTCTATTCGCATTGTTGTGATGCAGATAACTTTCTTTGGTTCTGACATATGTGTTCCATAAGCTTTGATGAATTGATCATATTATTTCGTTACTAAATATTCACTTTTGAATAGTCAGGCGTGTTTTAGATGTTGCTGGTAAAATCTTAATTGTGTAATATTTCCCTTATTCATTAACTTGCGTTACAAAAGGGTAGCCAGACTTCCAATTTATTCACGATTGTTCTGTATTTGAAACTCATAAAACTTATGTCCTTCAAACTAACATTTCCGGGACACCCAAGTTATTCATATTTTGTTACTTTTCGTACTTCCCCAGAGAACGAAAGTTAGAGTAAAACTTATGCTAAAACATGCTCGAAGAAGTGCAAAGAATGTTCTGTCATGTACAATGTTCATTAACAATATTCATAATGTTAATTCTGCACTACCTACACTCATGAGGATTAGCATAAAAGTTAGCGTACAATTTGTGGCTTTCGGCATGCAGAAGGGATGTATGTAGAATGCTATGCATGTACACAACAGCTTCCTCAGAATGAATCCATCCTTTGGTATTACCGAAATTTCGATAGATACCTATATGTAGTGTAACATTTATTCCATTTGTTCAAACATTTCATTATTATTCATATTTTTGAACTAAATTTTTTTTAAATTTAAATTAATTCTGCTATCTTGAAATGTAATTGCACCTTGAAAATAAACGAAGGTTGTGTTGATTTGGGTCAACTGAGAGAGAGAAAAGATGTCTGGTTAGTTAAAAATCTAGACAAGAGAGGGGCGGTAATTCAACCTGTTGAAGAAAGGGAGTATAGAAAACTCGACAGCGTCTGGAAATTGTTAGGAGTGCCAAACGTCTCACCACAAAAGAAGGGAAAGCTGGGACTGCATGACTCATTCATACACCTAGGGAAGATGGAACTAGAGAATTGAAGAAAAATTGCTGTACATTTTGGTGTTGAGGATTCGAAGGACCAGAAATGTGAAGGTGGATGAGTTGGGAGTTGAAATATAGAAATGGCAACAAAATAATTTCATAACATGAAAGTGAAAGTAGCAAAATAAACCATTAAAATGAGGTGATCAATGAAGGAATACAAGCCTAGTTGGGAAACGGAAAACGAGACTAGCGTGGTGTCTCGTCGAGGACAATTAGGAGACGTTGTAGGCGTGGCCGACAGCGATGATATGAGAAGGCTGTCGGTGCGAAAGAGTTAGGGAGAATGAGAACGATCATTCGTCCGAAGCATGCTTGCAGTGGCGCCAGCTCGTGACGTCACAGGTCGACCGCGTATCGATCTGTGTGTATCGATTGTCCATCGTATTCGATTGACTTGGAGCGTGATGCTAAGTTGTTCTGACTATTTTAAGTTGTTCTGACCACGGACTATAAACCAGACTCCCATACTAACGGTGCGTTAACAGATTTCAGCGCTCCTAACATTATTTCATGCGCACTAGTCCGAGCCTAGTTCCAAAAGCGGTCACCAGGGTGCGTGGCAGTTCCCGATCCCTTCCCCTACCCCACCATCACATGTACTCAACCCCCCACTCCCATGATCTCATGCTTCATAATTTGACAATAATTTAGCTGAAAATACTCTCCCTTCAAAAATTAACATTTGTGAGTAGTTAACACGATGTATAACTGAAATATTTTACTACACATATGAAATAGAAAATGAAAACACGACACAATTGACAAGAAATGTACACAAAGAAAATACATACTTGCTCTTAATTCTATTTATTCATGATAAGATTACAGTACATTCTCATTTCTCATTAAAGGACATTATGAAATTGAATATCTTCAAATCCGCGGTTAAAAACTACCTCCTGCACCAGTGCTTGAACACTGTCAAAGTATTTATTGATTTTAATAAGAGTTAAATTCGTCTTGTACTTTATCACGCCATTGCTGTAGCACTTTTTAAATAACTTATAACAATTTCAAAAACTATTTTCTTGCATTATTGTGTTGCCGTATGGCTCATATTAATTTAGTTTTGTGTGTACTCAACTTTGGCACGGTTGTGTACATTAATTCTGTAGCCCCATCCTGGCCCGGATTTTTCTCCGTTTTTCCTTCGGGTAGAGGCGGATTTCTTATACAGGTTCTCTAGGCTTTGTCTAGGGGCGTGTTTATTGTAACAATAAATCGTGAATTTAGTGTTTTTTCAACTCTTATGATTTTTAAACACTATACTCAGAATAATCTATAGTTCGATAATAACTTGTACATGTAAATTTACAAACATATTTGCGTTAAATTACAAACATATTGACATTATATATGTATTATAACTCGCAGCTAACTTTTTATCTTATCTAGGAACTTTTGCTGAAATTTTTGAATCCGCCTCTGCCTTAGGGCCCTTGATCGGAATTGATGGGATGGTCCCTTTCTTGCTTCCAGAGAGTAAATTAGTTTATTGTCCTCCACGTGGTTATACGCAGTCTGTACTGTTTCTTGACAATAAATTTATTATTATCATATGAATGGAAACATACAATCCTGTATACAAACATGGGGTATACTTGCAAAAGGGTACTCAGAGATTGATGGGACGGCATTTCTCAAAGAAAGTAATAGGAAGAGATAAAGAAAGAATGATAGGAAGAACGATAAGAAGAAAGAAAAAGAGAAAGAAAGAAAGAAAAAGAAAGAAAGAAAAAGAAAGAAATTGAAAGAAAGAAAACTAAAGAAAGAAAAAAGAACTAAAGAACGAAAAGAAGAGTAAAGGAAAGACAGAGAAGAGAGAGAGAGAAAGAGAGTAGGAAAGAGAGAAAGAAAGGCAAAACGCGGAAAGAAACAAGAAAAGAAGGAATGAAAGAAAGAAAGAGAAAGAAAGAAATAGGAAGAAAGATATAGAAAAGAACATATGGTATTAATATGAGTTAATACATTTCAATTTGATTGGAATAAATAAAAGGGATTTGTCTTTTTTTATTTATTCATATCTGAAACGAGGTTTTCATATTATTGATCTCTGATTATTTTTTTAGGTTGCACGATTACTACCAAATTGTTATATCGTGGATAAATATGTCACTAGAAGATGTAATTTATTTGTTCCTTAAGTAGTTTTATATTATTTATAACTCGAGAATTAAACTTTTGTGTTATTAGTTCATATTTGAGACAAACGTTTTCTATATTTATTTAATTCCTTTTCACATATATGAAAAACTTAAGAGAATCGCAAATTATGTGAAATTACTTTCGACAATACACATCACTTGTAGGTAATGAGATTTGATTTCTTTACTTCACTGTATAAATATAAGAAATTATAGGAATATTTATAAGTAATTTGTGATTCAAATTATACCAATCCCATACGATATCTTGCAATACGGGAAATACGTGGACTAACTACGTTAACTAAGATTCGAAATGTGTAACACAATTTTCTTAATTGGGAATTAAGATTGTCAACGTGACAATTCCATTTGAAGTTTTCTTGCATATGGAGACCTTAGAATTTTGTATTCGTAACAGTTTTTAATTGTGTTCCGTTTAAAGAAAGAGAAACCTAGGGTAAAGATTTTGTGATACTATTGTGAAATGACATAGACACTGTTTGGTCAGTGTTTACAATGAGACGATTTGCATGGAACCAAGTTGAAAGGTTAGACAAAACTTTTTGAGCGTCGGCGTGTTTACATAGTAAATTAGTGTCATCAGCAAAAAGAATCATTTTGCAATCTGATGTTGATTATGACATGTCGTTCACATACAATAAAAAGAGTGAGAATTCCGTGATCGATGACTAACCTTCTTTGTTAGTTATACAGAAGTAGCAAATTTCAGTATATGATGTTTCGAACCATATCATAGGCTGTGCGAATTTCAACTGTTTTCATTTCAACTGCTTCACATCGTAATAACACAGCTCGGCAACTATTAAAATCATAAGGGGTACCTAGTTTTTATCTTGATTTGCTACCTGGAAAGCGAAGAAATCTTTATAAAACATCATTTATTTTTTCATTAAGACCCCTTCGATTTCCCACAAACATAGCAGAACTCGTCAGCGCTTTTATTACATTTATAACTTGTAGAGTAGTTTCTTGTAAAATTATATTCTACAGAGGCCAAGTTTCCCACCAATCATCGCTTGATGATGACGCCTGCGGGCCCGCTTACTAATCTTGGCCAACCGTAGATACTTGGGTTCCGAATCCTTGGATCGTAAAGCGCTTTTCGCCTGTGCCTGCCATGACGTCATCAAGTCGTTTACCCACGGACTCTGCCACTGCGAATCTGTTGCCCAGCGCCACCACGTGGAGGTACCCTGGATACATGAACAGACAGTGAAATGAGCTTCATTAAAAATATATATTGAGGCCCACAGCTTTCTATTCCATCTCGCTGAATATCATATAGCTGAAATTCTCTGGCTCCGAATTCGGATTCAGGGCATCTAAATACACACCTTTAGTCGCCTTGGACAGTTATATCTGATGCTGAACCCTCCCAAAGCAAGATTTTCCGCATTTTACTATTTAAGGATGGTTTTACGTGATTTAAAAGCAAATGGAGGGTGATGGAGCAATTCTGGCCGGATTCGGATTCAGCACGTCAAAATACATAAGGATACATAGGTCTAGTCTTTGGTTCAGATCACTTTTTTTTGTGTGTGCCTCTGTAATTATCACCATAGAACTATCGAAAGCTTATTGATCAATGACGGTTGAATTTTCTGCTGAACTTGTGGTGGAAGTTCGTTCCTTAGTGAGTGCGGTTACGTAATTGATAATTACGAGACGAGAATAGATCGATTAATGATCGTGTGGATAATGCTCGGTACCCAGTGCACGCATTAGTCATTTTGGGTGATAATTCGGGAAATGGACGTTGACTAGTCATCGGAAACTGGTAGGTCCTCGGTGCACACTTTAATGAACTCTGTCTGAATGTGACTACCTTCCCTCACACCTTTGGTCGACGAAAGTCATCACCACTTTTGCGTCTACTGACATCTCGTGACGGTGCAAAACTGAGGTAGGAATTAAGTGTTACTTAAATGACTGGTCTTTGTATTAATTTTCATCTTGTGTCGACATGAAAATGTACTATCATACAAAAGAAATTTTTGTACAGACACAAGCAAATTAATTCATGAATAAACAATGTATGATTCGAGAAAGTAAAATAATTAAATTAAAGGAATAATGAATGTGATCTAATAGCCTTCAGCTAGGTATGACACTTGCCTTTCAAGTATGTTTTATAAAATTATTATTAGTATATTTTGATCACGTAAATAAATGTAAATTTTTTGAAATAATCTTGTGCTCAGTATTTGTAAGATTGCATGGTGTGTTTTGCTTTTGGGGGAATGTGCTAGAACCAATTTTTGTGTTAAATTGTATTGCCATGAGGAGGAGAAATTTGTAATGTATTACTTGTGACGAAGAGTTAATTATACCAATCTTGGAAAAATGTTTTTTTTCGTTTCGAAGAATTAATGTGCGTTTCGCGACAAAATAACGACCGAACCTTGTTGGAAAATCCTTTCATTTTTATAAGTGTAATTTTTAAAATTAGAATCCAATTAAAATCCTTAATTATCAATCATTGAAGTAATTAAGGTAAGTGATACATTTATGTTATCTGCATTGTAGTGTTTTTTTTCAGTATAGTTGGAATCGTAAGTTTGGCAATATTTCTTTATGTTGAAATAGGCACTACTGAGTAAAGCCGCGAATTTAAAAATTCCTAGTTCATTTTATTTTGTTGCAGTAGTCTATGGGAAACGAGATGAGATTGTGCCCGACAAGATTGCACCCTGAGTCCTAAGTATACCTATGAGGGTAACTCATTCTTAAAGACTATGCGACAAAACGAGTTACCATCTTAATTGACATTGTCGAAATAACTGGTGGTAAAGTACTTATATCATGACAAATAATATTTATCAGCATTATATAATATCATAATTTTGCCTAATAAATTAATTTTGTACGAATGTGCTTAGAATGTTCTTATTGTATGCTAGACGATACATATGCAAAAAAAAGTGTTCTGAAAATTTCCTCTTAGCTCATTCAAAACATTCTCATGTTTCCTTTACTCCATCCATGAGAATTGTTGGCAATAAGACCCAGTGTAATCATGTATGTCGTGAATTGATACTCACCAGATTTCGTGGTTCATTTTACTTGGCTAGGAATAGGATGTCCATGACAATAGTAGTTTCCGTGTCATGGGATAGGAGTTGTTGTGTCGGTAGTACCTCATGTGTCGGCATGAAAATGTACTATCATGTAAAAGATACTTTTGTACAGGCACAAGCAACATAATTTAAAATGTGCATCTACTTGCACTGGTGAAGCGCGCAACATGGAGGAAATATCAATAAGATTCGGTGACGATTGCAGAGATCGAAGTATGACAACCAACGGAGGAGGCTGAGGAGAGTGGAGGACAACTCTAGAGAGAGCATATTTGGTGGTAATGCGAGCATGGCAGAGTTTGGTAGACGGACAGGCGATCTGCGAGGATAAGCGGAAACTTCATGATAGAGAAGCAATTGAAACATTGGACGTGCTAGAGGCCGGCAAAACACACCTATCGGTTGCTTATTTCTTTGTCGGCCTCATGGACTGTCAATAATTAGTCTCGTTCATATCAACATTTGTATATTAATTCGCCCGAGTATCCATTACTCCTTTATCATGGTACCGGTACCAAGAGACGAGAGTTGCGTCTGCGAGTTCGTTCCGTGTTAAACGGGTATCTCCCCGACATTAGAAGTGGGATTCAACTCGGGCGCTGTTTCGTACTGAATGTGTTCCTCACTGAAAGTGTATGTTATAAAGTGCTAGATGAACTTCTTGGTTATGAAATATCTGCTGGTGAAGTGCTGTCTCAACGGTCAACGAAAAAGAATTGTTTCTGTAGGGTCGAGAAACTACGAGTTCGCACCCCGTCGCATGTGAGTTTTTGAACGGCGAAAAGTACAGTGAGCGTCACCTTGTCTGATATGAAAATGTTACAAAACTGCACGGTCGATGCTTTACGAAGTAACATAGTAGAGACGTTCACTTTGAGCTCGAGCGAGGTTAGCGCTGTGAAAATCAGTGGATTCAAGATCCCGAGACACGGAAAGTAAAATGGTGACAACTCTAAACTGAAAGTGTCACAGCAGTTGAATTATGTAAAGAACGCAAGGAGAGAACTTCCATTAGGACAACCAAATGTTAACCAAATGTTTCTTGTACTGTAAAATTGTTTGTCAGCACATTAATGATGGATGTCTAGAAACTGACAATACTATCATCAGTTACATCTCCAACAAACATAACCCAGATCTACTTATGATACAAAACATTATACAAACCACTAACTGAATGATAAATGTAATTTCCCAATGTTCTTATCATTTAGTGAGACTCATCTACTCAAAACTTCATTTTTAACATACAATAAATATCTGTGGGATATTCTTGTTAAAGGTAGAAATTACAGACCAGTCTCTCATAAAACTCTTTGAAAACGTAATTGCAAAACCAACATGCAATTTCTTGGAACAAATTAATGTGCCACACTCACAGTATAATTCCAGAACTAACAGGTACACAATTACAGCTACTGGTGACCATATACATAAAGTAATCTTCAAATTTTAAAACAAGAAGAAGAAGAAAAAGATGTTATATTCATAAATCTTTCCTGGCAATATTGAATACTTGGGGCTAAAAGATGATTTCCATACATTTTATTTACAATTATAAAAATTTGTTGATGAGAAGAATGAAACGTCATGGAAAAAACAAGCAGTCAAAAATTCTCCACTACACGATTTCTTTCTCATGTTATTTAATACAGTAACCTTATTTTTCTCCCTCGTCAAGGAAAGGAAAATGACAAAATCTTCCACTTCCCTAAATGCATCAAGGAATAAATTTTTGGTTTAGTGAATATATGGCCATTCCAATTATTAGAAGGAAGTTGAATATATTATATTATAATATTTCTGATTAGGGAGAAAATAATATGAAGTAAGTACTTTTCTTAATATTAGATACTCATTCATAAGATCACATATAATCAAAAATCCTTTTTCTCTCTCCCTTGGACATGAAATACAATTTCAAGATTTACTTTACAACAAGTGGTTAGTAAGAAGTATTACTATTATCAACCAATGAAGTATATTTCCAGTACTGTCGTTGTGTTCGTCTGGAATTTTTTGAATCAATGTCTTTAATCACTGTATTTTAATATTTAAGTGAAATTTACAGGGATTAAATCCCTAGATTGGAATTTCTTCTTCTTAATACTTCTTTACCAATGATGTAATTGAACAATTTTATTGTTTGGGTTATTATTTCTTGTTTTCCCATTGGTTTTCAGTACCAATTTAGCAATACCAACTACATTACTCTTTTCTCTAGAAAATATTGTATATCAAATAAATTTGCTTATGAAACACGAGATGGACAGCAAAATTCCTTCCATGTTCTCAATATTTACTAACTTTAATAATTAATTTTAATTATTGTATGTTACCACTTATTTAAGATACGCTTTTTAAATGTTTCAATCTTATTACTGTAGTTTTTTACAAATTTAATGCATTTTTAAGTTAATATTTTGTATCTTGTGTTTTCTTCACTCTATTTCTTCTACTGTTTTCCATTTCTTTTGAGATATTTTGACCTGACCATTTCCCTTAAAACCTTAACTATTATAATAATATTTTAAAATACATAACAAGTTATTTTTTAAAAATAAAAATGAAACCAAAAAACCCATTTACTTAGTTTTGAGGAAGTATACATTTCAAGGATGCTTCCACATAATTATAATATTTTGAAACACAAATGTATAGACTCACTCATTATAACTAGAACCAAATCAGTTAATTTTCCGAAGTCTTTCAATAAGAAAGATTTAACACTAACACAGGAATATTATAGGTTTTCCTTTAACTGGTTAGAGATTAAACATATTTGGGATAAAGTTATTAAATTGTTAGTCAAAAAATACAGAGAGATAAATATTAGAATTGTTAAAGAAATACTTCTGACCAACAACTATTCTTTTGGATATATTAATAAAAACACAAATAAGAGGGTATATAATATAAAAAAGAATATAGGAGAATCAGAATAAAACAGTTAATGAAGTATTTCTGAACAATCAACATGTTTCAGGCAGACAAGCTTTGTAAATTATTTGGGAAAGAAAAAATAGGAATAGGGAAAAAACATAAGAAAACGTTAGGTGGTGTTATAACAAAAGAAAAAAAAAGGTAAAAATGAAATGAACAAACTGAGTTAAGATTACAATCTTAGGAAGAATGTCAACAAGAATGATAAAGGTGGTGTAATAGTTGATCATTGTGTTAATGAAGATCAGAAAATGAAATGGGAGAATATTGAGATTATGGATAAAGTAGAAAATTTGAAGGAAAAAAAATATAGACATCAGAGATCTCTATAGAAACGACTTAAAATTCCATAAATTTGCAAATGAATATGGAGACATCAAAATCTTCCTGTGATTTTATGTTAATGTTTATTTCATACAGTTTATTATTTTTTGTCATTTAACTATGTATTAAAGTAATGAATGTCTATTAGCCTATATATAATCATTTCAGAGGTTATTCACATGAAGATTCAACATGAATTAACAGGATTATTCAAAGGATTTTGGTTAAGCTTCTGATACTCAGATAAGCGTATCATTGTTGAGAAAGTAGCTTGCCACTGGACAGAGATATAATTCAACTTTGTACTCTGATAATTTCATCGAACATTATTTAGTATTTTGACGAATATATTGTACTACCACTGTTATAATACAATAAAAAATATAGATTCGGAATTATAGGAAATTTTGAGGTCAATATTAGACAAATAGTGACAACACATGCATGGAGTACATAAAATGTTTTGCGACAATATATGTTACTTTATTCGTCATTGAACAATATGAAACAATTCATAACATTCACAATTTAACAAGTGATGGTTATATGTACAAACGAACGCGAACGTTTTAATACTCTTAGGCACAATACTGTACGCTTCTCGACTATCCTCCGCCAACTTATGACAAAAGAGCATCGGACCGCGTTTCCAGTCGCCGATGCAGTCTTTCCTCACAATGACCATAGTTGTCCATGAAGGCAGTGTTAATACATATTAATTTTCCATTCTTCTTTCTTTTTTCTCTCACTTGCTTTCCCTAAGTTAAATTTATTTATTTCCATTTTCGCACAAACGTCCCACCAATGCGCTAAATCGTTATCTCTGCTTTTGAAGTGCTCCACATTCCAGTGAGCGCATCATTTATTTCATTATTTAATGATAAAAATATGTTCAGTTTCCAATAACGAAACCCGTATGGAGTGACATAAAATTTCATTTGGAATTTTAATTACTGGGTACTTCGCAGTGTACATAATGTAATATTTTGAATCCATGTATTAAAAAGTCTAACATTAAAAGAAAGTACGACTCGTGAGATCCTACTCGGGATATAGGACCGTTGTAAATCGTCTTTTTTATCCCAAAATACATAGTTGGCCAGCTGTGTACCGGTATTCACACAAGGTGCGCGAATATCATTTCTTTTAGTGGACTCGCTATTCACACAAATTGTGCAAATATCCACTTCGTAAATTTATTTACAAAAAACATTTTAAAACTACGTATGACCACTAGTATGGTATTAGTAATGCCCCAGAGTGAGATGATGTTCGTAGAAAGATAGTCGGGAAAGTCTTATTGGCTCCAATTCAAAATGCTCAATTCTACATAACTTGGGTGTTAAATGCATAGAGGAGTTGCTTCTACGAGGGATCGGCTCTCCCGCACAGCCATGCAAAGCTTTGATTGTGAAAGCGGCGCTCCCTTTCGAACAGTGGACCGAACAACCCCATGAATCATCATAGGCTTCAGCGGTCCGGTTTCTTTCTACGAACATCATCTCACTCTGGGGCATTACTAATACCATACTAGTGGTCATACGTAGTTTCGACGCATCAGGCGCATAGCTCGCAAGGAGCGCTATGTGTATACTACTACTGCGCGCTCTATACAGTTCAAGCGATTACTATTTCGACCAGACGGCTAGTGCCAAGCGCCGTGCACCAAGGTTCCAAAAAATGCAGAATGATTCTGAGGCACGAAGTACGTCATTTAAAGGATTTGTCCCTGAAATGTGTGTGAATTTTTCGCGCATTTTATTTATAGTTTTTTACGTGTTGGTCTGTGATTGTTAATATACCTTAGGCATGTGATCTGCGGAAGTGTCATGATAAAAGCAATATCCGTCTTGACAGTTTCCTACTCTGTTGGCATGCACAGGAGAAAGGAAAGACAGTCTGAAAGATTAGTTCTGTCAATGAATATTTCTCAGTTATTGAAAACACTTTTGATACTATGTTGGAATGAATTCGCACCACGTACAAGGCCTTTATTCATTGAGCAATAATTAGACTTCTACTATTTCTTGGAACGACACTGCCAATTTTGATAGAATTCACATAAATCAATTGATATTAAGAAATCTACGACAATAATCAATCCACTATGTCATTGTGTGTTGAGAGTTGGTAAGTCAAGTTTGCTGGTCATTCTGTATATTATTTCGAAGAGGCATCTATGTTGTATGGAAAAATGCTACAGCGTTTTATGTTCTGGAGAATTTTTTTCCAACATAAAAAACGGTAAGTCAGTTATTTATTAGTATTTGTCAACTAATTAGCGTCATTTCTCTTCCTTGTGTTATGATAATGTGGTGGCTTGTTGGGTTATGAATAATAAGTTCATTTTAAAGCACTTTTAGTATGGGTTGTGTATTTTTTCTAATATTCTTGTGCTTTATAGAATGAAACTACAAAGTAATTGGTGAGAAATATAAAAGTAATGATTTTCCCCCGAAAGATAAGCAAGTTGCGTTTAGCAAAATCCGCTTCGCCGGACCATCTAAATGTAACTAAGAGTAAGTGTAACTATAAACACTTGAAAAAAGTTTTTATTTGAAATTTCACAAATTTTTATTTCTGTTGTAAAAACACGGCTTCACATAACAGTAAATATCATCTAAATGGTATGTGATAATCACAATTTTTTCTGATAATTTCTATTTCTTTATATTCCTCAATTCTAGAGATATCATATAATGAAAGAAAGAAAATAGGGTTTCCTTTTCTTAGTTTTTTATCTGTTAAATGTTTGACTTTAAGAGAAACCTTGATAGTGTCGTGAGTCCTCGTTCGTAGCTCGCGTAGGTTGGCCGATCCGAGCTACGAGGTTGGACGTGACGTGAGGGAGGAAAGGTGGTGGAATGGGGGAGGGAGTTGAGGGTGAAGAAGGGGAGGTTAGGGGGGATAGATGGGGCAGTTCGAGAGAAACACAGAATGCGTATGATGTCTTTTAATACTCAAACAAAGCCACAACGGAGCCGGGTGTCAGAGCGAGAGAGATCGGGTAGTTCCATGGCGGTCCAGTAGTAGCGAGCCCTGGGTCGAACACAGGTCCTTGCAGACTCTAACCTCAGACGAAATAGGGTGGTCGGCCCGCCCTCAGGTCGGCTGACTTCCGCGAGGAAGGAGTGGAGGGGGGAGAGCGTACTTATTTCGTTTCCGAAAGACAACTTCCTCGAAAGTAACAACCCGTTCGCTCCGGTTCCTTCCACTGTCGTCTGTTCTACTCCTTTATATATGATTAATGACCATGACATCAAGACCTACTGACCTACTGTCTCTCTGTGGACACCCGACCTCAATCTAATATGCTGGGTGTGCATATTGCCAGGTGACTTCACGACAATAGAGTTATATTACGAATGTATCGTTGTTAAAGTGTTTCAAAATATTTTGATACACTAAAAGATGAGGTTCACTTATACTTAAAACTATATAAATTAATTTAATACACCAAAATAAATATATATAGATTTGTTTGATAAATTTTTCATTAAGTCTGACATGAAATATTTTTCACATTATGTACATTTAATAAATAAATCATATAACCTTCATAGAATTATCAGTAACAATGTCTCAATTCATAGTAGCAATAGTTAGAGCCTGCTGAATTACTAGAAATACTCTTAGATTCGCGCAGTCTGAAACGTAACGTAGGTTTAAGTTTAGGTATCTTTGATGTAACATTGTTGTGGACTACTATAGTATTTCTCTCTCTCTCTCTCTCTCTCTCT
>NNCF01127245.1:0-86692 GCA_002313205.1 Laupala kohalensis | reverse complement strand
CCATGTATAATTTTTTCCCATGTGAAAATTAGTATTTTTTGGTTGATTTTACATGGAATGACCCTATTTAAGCTCACTTGATTGTGATTTAATAAAATAGTCTTAATAATCATATCAAATTTATGAAAATAAGTTGAAACAACTCTTAAAGTTGATACAGTTTTTGTTACAGGAATTGGGCAGCTAATGTGACTGCTGTACCCACTTTGGACTATTCTTGCTGCCCTTCAATAAATTAATTCTCTTGCTCATCCTTCATCTCATCCAGCTTCTACTTCCTTTTCTCTGCCTCCCCTGTGCCTTCCACATCTTTGCAAACTTCTGCATTCTCATAAAATTCTTTTTCTCACTTTTCTACATATGCTTGTTGCCTCTACTTGTCCTGATTCGTTGTCTGCTTTGGAAGATTTTGAACAACATTGCTTTCCATCTCCTCAATCTGCTGAATCAAGTGGTTCAAGTAACACCTTGCAACATTTGTCAATCGGAAATTCATCTGATATTATCTCATATTGACGCCACTCAATTCAATGAGTTGACTCCTCGTAAGAGGTTTTTGTATCAATATTGGAAGCATTCAGACATGAATTTGAGGAGGTTGCGAAAAAAGTGTGCTAGAAATAAGAAATTGCTTGAGCGTATCGTGAATAGTCCTTACACGAAATGGATAACAGGTTCTGCTGGATTTTTGTTTAGGTCTGAGATACTCAGTGCTGATAAGAGTCCCAAGGGAAGGCGATGGTTTCTAACCGATTAACTTTCTCTTCCGGCTTACTACAAGAGAGCTCGCAGAGCATATTATCATCTTTCTAAATTTTTTACTCTTTCTTCTCAAAGCTTATTATAAAAGTATCTATGATGCCAAACTTAACACTGGGATCAATTTTGGAATATTTTCTGCACTTCAATCAATGAGGGCAGTGCCGGAGGGCTGACACTGTTATCGTATGTTTAATGAAATCTCACTCAAAGAAAACCTGCGGTACTATCGGGTGTTGGATATCATTGATGGTCTAGAGCACTGATACCCAAAGTGGTCTATATCGACCCCCAGGGGTCAACTACAACCAGCAAGGGATCCATGCCAGCGAAAAACAAAATTTGGAGTCCATGAGATATGAATGAGGGTCTACGATAGTGAACCTCATTTAAGCAGGTTGTGACCTTAATTTGGCTTTCCATGAATGAAATAATTAACATATATGTATGTTGTGTATATCATACCTATTACGTATCCCGTATATCGCAAGAAAGTTTCTAATTGCTTTTCCATCTTTATGACTAGTGGAAAGGGGGTTCAGCGCGGTTGCCAATCTCCTAACAAAAAAGAAACAGACTGGACATCACTGTCTGTAGAGATTTGAGATGAACCGAACTAAATTGATGCCAAATGATGAAAAATTGTTATTAATGCATCAGGTTCATCCCTCCAACTAAAAGCATTTAAATTTTGCTTAGTTATTTTATGCCTTCTTTCTTCTTCATCTCAGCCTTTTCCCACTTCATGTGGAGTCGGCGTTGGATTTTCGGATTCTTCTCTTCCACAAATGTCTGTCCAATGCCTCCTCTCCCTTTCAAACCTTTCCTCTTAGATCTCCTGCTACCTCGTCTTTCCATCTCATATTGGGTTTTCCTCTCTTACTTACTCCTTCAATTTATATGCTTGTAACTCTGTTTTCAACGTAATTCTCTCTTCTCTGCACGTGTCCATACCATCTTAGCCCACTTTCTTGAACCTTCTTTCCTATAGGTCCCACTTTTACTAATCCTCTGATATAATCATTTCTTATTCTTTCCTCTTTTGTAACTCCACTCATCCACCTCAGCATTTTCATTCCTACCACTTCCATCTTCCTCTCTTTGGCTTTTGTAATCGGCCATGATTCTGCACTATACAGCATTCCAGGCATCACCACAAATTTGTACAGTTTTCCTTCTTACAACTGATCTTCCTATCGCACAGTACTCCACTTATTTTCTTCCAGTTCGTCCATCCACTATTTACTCAATGCTGTATTTCGGCCTCCAGTCCTCCATCACTTTGTACATACGATCCCAGATATTTGAACTACCTTACCAGTGATAATTCTTTTCCCTGTAGATTAACAGTTGGTTCTTGTACTTCCTTCATACACATATATTCCGTTTCTCCCTGCTGATCTTCATTCCTCGTTCTATTATTGCCCTCCATTCTTCGAGCTTTTCTTGGAGTTTCTCTTGGGTCGATTCGTAGAGTACGACATCGTCAGCAAACATCATGCTCCACGGCGCTACTTTCTTTACGTTTTTACCCAGCACATCCATTACCAGGTCAAAGAGATATGGGCTAAGAGCCGACCCCTGGTGTAACCCTACTCTCACTGTGAATTCCTTGGTTGTACCCACTCTGCTCTTGAATCGTGTCATCGAACCTTCATACATCTACTTAATCACACTCACTTGCTTCTCTGGCAAACCTTTATTTCTCATGCTTCTCCATATCTCTTGCCTGAGAACTCTGTCATGTATCTTCTCCAAATCAATGAAGTCATATTTGGATCAGCGTGTATCTCTGCCTCTCTATCTTAGAGCATTAATTAATTGTCTTAGAGCAAATATTTCATCAGTTGTTCCCCTTCCTGGCATAAAACCAAACTGCGCTTCACATGTCAGTCTCTCGGCGTAATCTTACTTCAATAACCCTTCCCCTTGTCTTCACTGTTTTATTCCTCTGTAGTTCCCACATTTTTGTATATCCCCTTTCCCTTTGTACAACGGAACAAGTATGCTACTATTCCACACATGTGGCATTCTTTCTTTTCGACAAATCTTTCCCATTAGATCCCACAGGATATCAATTCCCCGTTCTCCCAAACGTTTCTATGCTTCTATTTGGATTTGGTCTGCAGCAACAGCCTTTCCATTTTTCATCTTTACTGCAAATTTCACTTTCTTTCCTGCTTATAGCTTGGGTCATTCCTTCATTTACCTCTCCATCCCCGTACTTCTCTCTCGCATTTTCCTCATTCAATAGTCTTTCAAAGTACTCCATACATCTTTCTAGTATTTTCTCCTGATCATGTAATACTACCCCTGCCTCATCCTTCATCTGTTCAATTGCTGTTATGTCCTTGGATGCATTACCTTGCTTTATCTCTTTAGCAATCCTTATGAGTTGTCTGTCATCCTGATTTCTTTCCAACTCTTCATACGCCTTCTCCACTGCCTCAGCCTTCGCTTTTGCCACAGATCTTTTTTCCTTCTCCTTTGCAATCATGAAGGTTCCTTTTCTTCCAGTCGTCCTATTAAATCATATTGCCTTTAGCATCCTTCATTTTTACCAACTTCCGAACCTCTTCATTCCACCATCATGCCTCTTTATCCTCTGGCGGTCCCTTTCCTGATGTTACACCAAGCACTTCTTCTCCAGCTCTCTTTATAATACAGCTATTGGTACTCCACCACTCCTGTACATCATCCGGTAAGCTCAGTACACTTAGCACATTTTCCTTGAAATCTTCTCTCAGCGTCGCTTCTTTCAGTTTCCACCACTTTATTCTTTGTTCTCCTCGCGTGAAGCGTTTAAGACGTTTCCATCATTTCACAATCGGCCACTAAGTGGTGTTGCGCTGCTACACTCTCATTGTATATGACTTTGATGTTCCTTATTTCCTTTAGATGTTTCCTTTTACACAACTGGTAAACTGACTTCTTTGGTCTGCAGTCTTATAAGTTACACGTTGGTCTCCTCTCCTCTCAAATTTGGTGTTGGCAATTGTTAAGTCGAAGGCTATTGCATATTCCACAATCCTCTCCCCTTCTGCATTTCTCTCACCGTAATTATATTCTCAATGTACTCGATCTTCCCCTCTACTTCAGTTACCAACATGTCCATTTAAGTCTCCACCAATTATCACCCTTTCACTATCTGGTATTCCCATTGTATCGCCATCTCGTGTCTTCCAAAATTTATCCTTTTCCTCCTCAGCGCATCCTGTTTGAGGTGCATATACGCTCACAACTTTGATTAACTATCCTTCAATAGCCAGCTTCACACTCATGATCCTGTCGTTCACCCTATTAACTTCAAAGACTTCTTCCAAGATATCTTTATCCAAGACAATACCCACTAGTTTCCGGGCCTCTTTATCAGCGCTGCTGTAGAAGAGTTTGTATCCTTCTGCCAACAACTTCACTTTATTACCTTTCCATCTAATCTCTTGAAGGCATAGGACCCTAACCTTCCTTCTCAGCATCAGGTCCACAATCTCTCTACTCTTTCTGTTCATTGTTCCTAAATTCAACGTTTCAGCTCTGATTTGCAATTCATTCCTGCTTTCTCACTTTCCTGTTCTTTCCTTGAATTCTTCACAAAATGTTTCCCCCGGAGAACCATTGGGAGACTTTTACTCCGGAACATTTACTTTCAGAAGTATCCTTTATTCTGGTTTTGGCGGTAGTTTTCTAACCGGCTGCCGTTCCTGCCGTCAACCCTCCTCCTTTACCCGTGCTTGGGAGCGGTAACAGTTGCTACTGGGTTGCTCAATCCACCCAGTAACTGCTGCAGGCTTAGTTATTTTATGTAACAACTACTAAATTTTAATTTGTTTGGTTTTAACTTGAATTCAATTAATAAATTTATAAAAAGTAACGTGTTTTTTCTATTTTCGCACCATAGTTAGACATTTGAATCTTTCTGAGTAGCACTATATCAGGTGTCAAAAACACATTTGAAGTTGATGAATTAAAAAAAATTAGATAAGCACGGGTCTACCCAAAACCTATAAACATGGCAAGTGGTCCACGAAAAAAACGTTTGGGAACCTCTGGTCTAGAGGATCTTGGACATCTTTGGAAAACTGTGCAAAATGTTGTTTTCCATGGTGTTCTTGCTTCGCAGTGTAGCAAAATAATTGAAGTAGCCCATTGCGTTATTTTACTCGCTATGGAATGTCAGCATCTGGTTCTGTCTTCGTATCGTTCGAAAAAGTGCTCTTGCGTTGTAGGGATGCATGCTGTAGTGTTCTGAAGCTACAGTATGTGATATGGGATCTAACAATAGAGCAGCACACAATCGCTTAGGTTCTTCTCCAGACCATCCTTTTTTTACATTAGAGGATAGGAAGGTTGTTACTCTGTTTGATGATCCTCACCTTCTGAAATGTACCAGAAATGCTCTCCTCAATGTGGAATGCATTGTTTCTGTTGGTGAGCATAAGCAGAGGACTAACAAAGTGGGATGACATATCGCGTGTCTTCAAATTTGACGAGGCCAGATATTTTAGAGGACTACCCAGATTAATTCTGCAGCACATTTTTCCCACAGGCAAGGGGAAAATGAAAGTTAATTAAGTTGTCCCAGTGATGAGTAATTCTAATGCAGCTTCTCTAAATCTTCATGTGGTTCTTGAAAAGTAAATATTTTTCCAAATTTCGTTTTTATTGATCTACTGACTCATTAGATTCCTATTAATTATTGTTTTAATTATTGTTTTATGCAGCCTCTCTTCCAACAACAGCTTTAACAACATCCGTGTTAGGTTCTGTAATGAGCGATTTGACTCCCTAAATCTTTCGGAGACAAGTTCAAATATTGATGGTGAGTTCGATAATGTATTGTATATAAATACTTATCTTGTAATGATTTTCATTCAATCAGGAATATTTTTTCTGTCTCATTGTAAAAAGTAATTATATTTTTATCTGTTTTGTCTTTTCTTAGAAGCAGGTGTGATTACTCTTTCACAGTAAGCGTTTTGGAAGATGGACACAGAAGAAGTAAGGAAATGAAAATTCTTTCCGAAAAAAGAAGGCCAGAAAAATGTAGGGAAACTCCTTTTAAAGTGGATGGATCACTTACTTACCCTTTTTGGGGGCTGCGCTTGGAGAAAGGATGACTTCAGGTCGAAGAAGAGGGAGGGTCGACCATCGCGTGAGTCAGCGCTGGGACATGACCCAATGTTTATGGCAGGCAGCTGCGAGTATTTTTCTTAATAGGTTTTTAACTATTCTGAAAAAGGATATAGTCTCAAATAAGATGATAGAAAACGGTTAGTAGTTGTCAAAAATAAGAAATTGATAGGTGTTGAAAAGTCATAAAGAGAAGCATGAAGGTGTTGCGTTTGTAAAAGAAAGGAACAGAGGGTTGGTCAGAGAACTCTTCGCGAGAAGATTTCAATTAAGGAATCTGTTAAACGACGTGGGTTCGATTTTTGAAAACTAAAAAAAAGGAACAGAGAGAAACGAAGTGTGGTCATTGTGCCTGCTAACACATGTTCGTGCAATAAAAGATGAGTGATAACGAACAGAGAAACCGGGGGGAGAGGCGATAGCGCAGGGGCGTGCGAGTCCGTCGACAAAGAAGGTGACAACGACGTTTAGCAGACGCGTCAACCTAAGTGCTATTTTGCAGAGAACAGAGAAACGGATTTTTGCTGGATGGAGAATGAAAGGTGCTTTGTGAAAGGAGTGTGTCGTTGATATGTGGGTTGTAAATTTGATGTCAAGTCTGGAAACCGTTTTAGGAGATGAATTTAGTGTTAGTGAAAACAAGCTATGTTACTGGTCGAAAGATAAAACACGTCACAGAAAGTTAAACTAACCAGGGACAAGTCATGTTAGGGCACAACTGTCAATAATGGTTAACAAAAATGACACACCATTTTGGGAGGAGTCGAATTCGCCTAATTTTGGTCAGAAAAATAGGGATAATACTACTTAAGCGAGAGCTAAGATGCCCCGGGAGATTCAATGCAACACATTACTACGAGATTAAGGCTTTACGAGTATTTCGAGATTACGATTAGCAACATCATCAGCATCATTCTGATGTTTTTGAATTATCATTCTGTTATTTAGTCTGAGAATTCTGATTGTCATTTCTTTGACTATCGTTCGAAGCGTTACGAACATTTAAAATGAATTTGGTGTCATTATTCCGAGTATCATGCAGTTCGTCGCGAATAAGTCGAACATCACTTATACATTTTCGTTACTTGTTGGATCAGAATAGTTGATACGGTCAGCGAAGTGATTGATGAATAATTCGATCTTATGATAAATGGAAAATTGAACTTTCCGAGAGTCATTAAAGCTTTTACATATTCATCAAATTGCGCTTGGAAATGGTTGTGATGAATGTCCTACATCCTATGAGGGGTTCCAACTAGCGAGCATCGCAGCTGACTTGCGGAAGGGCGTCTACGCTCTTCACGAGACGATAGGCAGTCCACGACGGTTGTGTGTTAAAGAGCGGTAACCGGTACTTTGCTCGCTATGCATCAGCGAAACTTCATCAAGAATAAGTGGTCATTAACCAATTACGTTTGTGGCTGGTGTATTTTTGTCACTGTTACGCTGCAATAAAAGACAAGCACTTTTAACAATTGATTGTGTTTACAACATCCAAATGAAGTTTAATAAAAGGATCATTAACTTAAATATTTGTTAAATGGACTCAGTTCCATTAAGGTGATCGATTGAAGAAAATTGTATTATGTGTAATTTTACTATGATCAAAAGCACGTATTTTGTTGGGAAATATCAATGAAAAGTTTTTAAAGAATTGTGTTTCTAAGCGAAGTGTTAATGAGAATTTGTGAAGTGTTATGTACTTGTGTGTTGATGGTAAAATATTAAACCAATATTTATCGATGTGTTTCTTTTAAGAAACGATTAATGCTATATTTCACGACAATAAGTGGGCCGAATCCCGACCTTTTTTATTTCTTTTATTAGTAGCAAATTAGGTATTCCTGAGTAAATTTGTTGAGTGGGCTAGGTAAGTAATTCAATTATTATCATATTTCAAAGGACCCCCCCAAAAAATTATATTACAATATCTGCACTGAAAACTTGCATTGTCAATGGATTATCAAGTTTTGACCTTGTAAAAGGAACAAATTGTGAATCAGATTATCTTGTAAGTCTTCTGTACAGACTTAAAGAATTCATTTGTGGAAATGCCTTACAAGTCCTCGTACTGGCAGCTCATCCAGCAATGAACCACCCCAGACACTGTACTACTGAAAACTGTTCTTATGTGGATATATATTGATCCGAAATGTTACAACATTGTTGGGTTTGTAGCTTCGAGGGTTTGTGGAATTGAACGTGTGGCGTTTGTAAAAGAATCCTTCTGGCTGTAGAATCTCACACCTGTCTGTATTCTGACATTTCATTCAGAGAATACAACTCTTAAATCCAGAAACTCACTTATCCCAGGGAGAATTAGGTGAAGGTTGTGGTTCAGGGAGCAGACATTGCTAAAGAATTGCGAAAAGCGGATAGAAGTAAGACGTGCATCTTGCAAACTAAACAACCACTGGGGCAACTTCCGCACATCAGTTTTAAAGGGCTTAAAAGCATGATGTGGGATCGCCACGTAGCTGGACATATGTTCCTCCGAGCACGTGGGACAAAATCTGAGACGAATTAAGTATCTCACCGTGCGGATTGGGTGGACCGCGAAAGATGTTACTTACCTAAACGTCCGTGAAACGCTAGAGTGTTCACAGCGAACGCGCTCCCGATACTACGTCAAAGTTAANTATATATATATAACGGGGTTGATAAGTTAATTAATAATAGCCCCAAAGTAGGGAAAAGCCAAATTCTGGCAGAACGGGGTTGAAAAGTTTAATTAATAAAATAATATTGAACTTGAAATTTAAACGTCTCGGCTAGCTCCTCTAGGGGTTCCACAATCTTGACGGGGTTCGATTTTTATCAGAAGGAAAGGATTATTCAATGGTTCCACTGAAGGAAAACGCAAGAGAAATAAATCCATTAAAAAAATTATTTTAATCACAAAACAATCCCTAAGTAATTTTCCCCCAAAAGACACAAATAAAAACCAATCATTTGTAGACGCGCTAATGCCAGAATGGCGGCGTTCCCTCCAAAAGACACACATAAAACTCTAACACTAATGCCTTAGTGGCCACATTCCCACCAAAAGATACACAAGAAAATCACTAGCTTTACCATTTAACATTCACGAACAATCAAGTTTATCAACNAACATTCACTGTTTTTAACTCTATTCAATTTTAAACTACAATTACACATTCATTTCTTGTAACAAAGTTAAGCACTGATTTTACTCATAATTCCTCCTCATTAACAGTTTAATCGAACTTCTACTTAGTTCCAATAGTTGACTGATTCTACTTGGCATACCTTTCTGAGCGACAGAGCTTAATCAAGGCACTCATTTAGTTCAAAGTTTTCGCTCATACTGGTAGCTACTTATCAAAACACTTAATGAAGCGCTAGCGCAATGCGATGTGGGCTTTCAACTTCACCAGCAAAAGCGCAAAATACCTGACCAAGATGATGGACCATAGGAAAGCAGTAAAGGTGGATCCCTCGCAGACGTCAGCGCGACTCCCTCTCGGATTGTCTGCGACCAGCGTCGATCCGCTTCCGGGTTTCCCGCGTCCGACCAGTTATCACCCGAAAAACGCTCCGACAAACTTGTCAAAGGACTCGAGTAATCGACCCTGCGTGAGTACGTTTCGGAAGCGTATGCTGACGAAAGACTTGTACGAGTTTTTGACGCGCATCTATCTAAATGCTGACGAAAAACTTGTATCTGAGAAAAACTTTGATGTAAGCTGACGAGACATCTAATTCAGCGGAAAACATCTATCTGATCGTGATCTGATAAGCATCTGCTGCGACAAAAATATCTGGGAGCTGACGAAGCATCTAAGCGAACAACTTCTATGTGAGCTCCGATGAAAACTGTCTGTGACGCCAAAAATCTAAGTGATCACGACGAAAAACTTAGATGTGAGCTGCGAGCATCTGAGCGTGGTGAAAAAACATCGATGTGAGAACGAAATCTTGTTTGCTTTTCCTTAAATGGGCTCGATCCCTACTTTTTCCCCAAAATCTTCACAATTTTAAATCCCACGTGATCCAAAACTCCCAATGCCGAAATGATTCCCCCTTCTTGCGCCTCGACTCTCATTGGAACATTTTTAAAGGGCTTCAACTGCTTTCTAGAATTTTCTCAACGACGCTTTGGCTTTTAACGATTTTTCACACAAGTTCGTACTTGTTCTACTCTCTGCCCATCTGTGGTTCATTAAGTCGGGTCGGGTCCTTTCCCTCATCCCCTCGCTAGCTTGCGATTTCTAAAAAGTCATAAATTTCAATTGATGTTAAACAACGCTGCCGAGACCCTTGCCGCGACCGTGTGCGACCGCTTGCGCTCTGTCGACCATCCAAATTCTTTTAAATTTCTGGGCTCTTTCTTTTCTTTAAACTTCGTAATTCCGTAACATGGATGATTAAATTTATAATTAATCCCTGAATTATTCAAATCTCACTATATATATAAAAAAATACACTGGAATTTAAAATTTTGAGCGCCTCGAATACTTGATCTCAGGGTTCCACAATAATGTCGGGTTCGCATTTTTTTAGTGAAGGAAAGGGCCATACAATAGTTCCACTCAAGGAAAACGCTATTGACAAAAAATCCATTAAATTTAATCATCATTGTTCCAATTACAATAAAACCCCTCATGCTGTTTCCCCCAAAAGAAACACAAGCAATGGTAGCCAAATGAAAACATAAACACTAACACCTAAATAAAATCTTTCCCTCCAAAAAACTAAAATACACTGAATTTAACAATGATATCTCTCTTAAACAATGAGAAATACACTGAATTTAACAATAGCGTGATTTTATCAACCTTAAAATCTCCCTCTCTTTAAAAAAACAGAAATACACTGAATTTAACAATAACATTATCTTATCAGCATTTAAATCTCCCCCTCTCTCAAACAATAGAAATACACTAAATTTAACAATAGCATTATCTTATCAACATTTAAATCTCCCTCTCTCTCCAACAATAGAAATACACTGGATTTAACAATGGCATAATTTTATCAACATTTAAATCTGTCTTGGCTCTGATTAAGTCCACAGTTCGTGTCCTTTTTTATAACTTATGCCACATTATTCATTACGCGCAAGCGCAACACGACGTCGGTTTAAACATCACCAACCGTCGTAAAATACCTCTTAAGATGACCAACCAGGGCAGACCGTAGAGAGTAGTGTCTTCGCAAGGTCGGTCAGGCTCCGATGTCGGGCGATCGCTGAAGGTGTCAACGACGACTACCGGAAGTTGCTCCAATCATCCTCGGCGAGCTCGGCCCCTTCAAGCGCAGCGTCAGCTTAACCTCGTTCATCCGAATGACCACCCGAAAATTGTTCTTCCGTGGCTCGGATCGAGATCAATTTATCAAATTTGCCCGATGTTCAAAAAATCGACAAACACTCGACTCGAGCGCTGCATCTTCAAAAATGAAGTGCTAGTGTTTAATGCAAACTCGAAATACTTGTTTCAGAGCATTAACGCAAACATAGCTGACACCGAAAACTCAAAAAGCAAGATAGATAAGTGTCGAAGTTTCGAGCTGAGATGAGCTAATTACGAGCTACGAGACGAGACGACTGTTCAGAAGCTACGAGCTGAGATCAAGAAGAATCTGAGCGATGTGAGAATCTGCGTGATGTGAGCTGAGCAAAAAAATCTGAGCGACGTGAGCTGAGCAAAAAATCTGAGCGATGTAAGCGATGTGACTAAGCAATGTGTGATGCGAATTTCCGATGTTCTGCGACGAAAAAAATCTGAGCGATGTGATGTGAGAGCGTAATTTCATTTTCCCTTCCTTAAATGATCTCACTCCCTTCCTATACCTCCCTTACCACTTCCAAATCTTCCAAATTTTGAACTTCACGTGACCGAAAACTTCCAATACCAAAACGATTCCCCCTTCTTAAGTCTAGATTCTGATTGGGAATTTTTAAAGGATTTCGAATAATTTCCAACGCTCTTTCTTCCAACGATTTTTACTTCCAACGATTTTTACTTCAAACGATTTTTACTGACAAGTTGGTTCTTGCCCGTCCACCCTCGCACATCCTAGGTTATTGTGGTCGGGTTAGGTAGCTTTCCCGCCCCCTCGCTAACTTGCTATTTCTAAAAAGCTATAAATTTTTTTCGACAACAAAGAGCCGACAGTGGGTCGCCGCACCATACCAGATGTAAGCGCTCCCTTCGTCATCTCTCAACCGTAGGCCTTTTAAACTTCTAGCGAGTCGGAAGACTTCTCTTCTTCTCTTTTGAATTTCATACTCCCGAACGAGGATGATTTTATTATTCTAATTACGAAATTATTCAAATCTCACAACTATATATATTTTTTATAATTATAATAATAACACGCCTCAGCTAGCTCTTTCTCAGGGTTCCACGAGTAACTGGGTTTGTGTTGTTTATCTAAGGGAAAAAACCATACTGGTGTTCCACATACAGGAGAACGCTTCATGACAAATTAACTCATTAACTTTAATAAATATAAATCACATACAATAAGTAGATCCTCATGCTATCCCCCCCAAAACACACATAACTTCTTGCCAATGTTAACATGAAACACATTTAAATTACCGCCGAATTCGGCTTCTCTACAACATTCATGAATTTTAAACAAATTTGACTTATTGAACATAAATTTCTCTTTCAACAAATAAACGCTCAATTGACAATAACTCTCGCTTCTTGAAAATCCTATAACATTGATAATGAATTTAAAATATAATTAAGCGGTGTTCTTTCTTGATTATTGGCCCCTCTTCACGGGTCATCAAGTCCAAAGTTTTGAGCCCCACTTAACAATAAGATTCGCACTCGTCTTTTGGCGATAGCGCATGACGATATGTGTTGGATGGTGCACACTGGTGGTCTTGCACTGCAGTGGGGAGTGGAGGATGCGCTGACCCCACGGGAAGGCGGCCTCACCCCATCCTCAGCGCAATTCCAAATTGGTGATGTCACTAGCGATGGCTGGACCGACGGTGACTTCCTCCTTTAAGATACGCAGCATTGCTGGCGTATATTCGAACGAACTTCAACCGCTGTTTTGAAACGGTTTTTTAAACAAGACGCATCTTGTTCCTTCCTTGCCGGCGCGTCCTTTTAATCCCCCCTACTCGTACGACCGTTTGGGGCTTCAACCCACACCCCCGCTTGCCTGCGATTTCTATACACTAATAAAACCTTTTTTCCGACAGATCCTAGCTTGTTGTGGCGTAGGTTACTGCACCTTTGCCAGATGTGAGTTTCTCTTTTGCCGAGGACTTTGCGTTATTTTTCACGTTTCTACCCCTCAACGGTGGCCTTTTAAATTTTGTGGAGTGAGGAGGCCATCCTCCCATGTTTCGTTGCTCGTTCTCTGTATCTCAAAAGCCCGAATAAGGCTGATTCCTATTGTTTAATCGCTAAATTATTCTAATTTTACAATATAAATAATANATATATATATATATATATATATATATATATATATATATATATATATATATATATATATATATATATATATATATATTGCAAGGACATCTTCGACATGTCTTGTCAATACTTAGTCATGGGAAGCTGACCACGTGATCGAAGCCAGTCAGATAATGAGGAAGGTGTGGGGTGTTTCTGAGAATACAGCATCCTTCATCCTGACATTTGACTGTCATACACTGCCAAAAGATCTAAAACTTGGATGGCTTATCCTGCCACTGCGGCCGTTTATTCCATATCATCTGCGCTGTTTCAAGTAACAGATATTTGGCCACACAGCAACATCATGTAAGTGCCGTACTACTTGTGGCAAATATGGGAAGGATGAACACAAATCCGACGTTTCATGCCTGGATTCTGTAAGCTGCATTAATTGCTCAGGAAACCACGCGGTAAGGTGCGGGGAGTACGTTGCCTTTCTTGAAGAGAAGAAAGTACAATAAATGAAGACCACTTAATATTTTGCTAATCTAATATCGGCAGCCAACTGCGATCACGATTTCGCGAGGGATAGAAAATATGCTGGGTGCATTTCTTTTGACTTTTGTCGTACCAACAAGGAACCCTACAACTCTTTCTTTTCGATGTGGGAACTTCAGTCATATGTAACTACTACCGACGATACTGCACCTTGTCCAGATTCCATTGACTATCACACGCACAGACAACTCAATCTAGAATCGAAAGAATATCTTCAGGATATCTATAATCTTTCATGATCCGACGGAGTATTCCCTAATTCGTGGAAGGAAGCAACGATAATCACTATATTAAAACCCGGAACGGACAATAAGGATATCAGTGGGTATCGAAGTATTGCCTTTATCAGTTGCGTTGCTTAAACTTTGGAGGGAATTATCAACGGACGTCTCGTCTGGTATCTTGAAAGGCATAATATACTGAGCCGATGTCATTGTGGTTTCAGGAAGATCCATTCAAGCTTGGACAATCTCTTCACGGAAACAACAATTGAAAATGCTTTTGTCTGAAGACAACATGTCGTCGGAGTAATTTATGACATCGAGAGACTTACGATGCTACTTTACCTCATGACATTTTACAACACTATGCCTTGAGTTTTGGAATACATTTTCCTCTAATATTGCAGTTATTATAAGCGTTCCTTCCGATTCAAAATTGGAAGAGACACCTCGAAACTGGAAGAGAACGGTGTCTTTCAGGGTCAGTCCTGAGTATTAGTTTGCAGTTGCCATTAAGAGCATAACATACGCTGTAAAAGATTCTGTCCAACACACTCTTTTTGTCGAAGATTTTGTTTATGGCAGTGTCACTGGTGCAGAGCGACAAATCAAACTTGTTCTCAATTAGCAATTTAAAGAAGGATGATAGTGTCCATCGTGGAGGAATCCGACTAGTAATGGAAGCCTACCATACTATTCCCATTCTGAATTTGTATGCCGAAAGTGTCAAAACATCTCTACCTCCGGCGGCAACTAGTCATGTTATGACGCTTTTCCCAAGTACGATCTATACCTGACAATCTGGTTCACAACGCAGTATTTCGTTCTTCCTCTTCTTTCATGTTTCTACAAAAACAGAGTGAGAACCACAAAACCATTTGGATACCGTTGCAAAGAGATTTGGAAACCTTAGTAGTATACTTGTGCCGGGTCGTTGCCAGATAAGAGCTGATAAGAGCTTATCTCTAAAAGTAGTGGTTTTGCATGAAAAGAACCAGTTAGGAACCAGAGCAATGGGGGTGTTGTGGAGAAAGAGGAAAAAATATAGGATGCAATCCGTCGCAACAGTAGTGTGCGCAATTCTAAAAAATATGTTCTTATCTAGACCGAAAGTGCGATGTTCTTCGCGAAGCTTCAAAGAATTTAGAGTGAAGAAAAAATCGCAATAGGACGCAACATGACGTAATATTTCACAACATATAATATCATGGCGTAATATAACGGAATATGGCGTAACATTGCGAATTAAAGCATAACATGACGCAATAGTGCAAAAAACAAGTAAATCGTGAAGGAAGAATTTGGTGCCCGAAAAGGACATTTAACCCTAGACCTGCACATTTTCAGTCTATCGCTCTCCCCGCTGAGCTATCCGGGCTATGCAGAAGATGACGAGAACGATCCATCGTCAAGAGCCGCTGAACAGAGACTACTGCATTATCACGGCTGCTGTGATACTAAAATATAGTGTCCCCATTACCAAACCATTGACGTCATTTCTCCCACCACCACACAGGAAGGGGAAAGCGTATCCCCACCATCATCTGACGTCATTCCCCGGAAGATCGAAGTGGGAAGAGACAGTGCCCTAACTGGATGTGGTTGTTAGGAAAATGAAAGAAATAATTTTTTTTTAATTTTTTTAAATTCAATATTATTCTAAATTGTTATGCATTATTTTTCTTTGTTACATAATGATTTTTAGCATATTTCAGTGTTACAGCATCTAGAACACTAATAGAATCTTCTAAATTAGTGAGTCGCGATCTTCTGCAAATGAAGAGGACTCCTCCACCGCGCGATCGTAGTAATCCTATTTCAAGTAACTTGCAAACGACGAGTTTTCGAACTGCTTCTTCAATTCTTTTCAATTTGTTATCAATACATTCTCGATTTTCTACTTCTCAAACGGATTACGAGTTCTTCAACGCATGCTGAATTGCATAGTTAACATAGAATTTGTTCCCTGCATCTGTAGCGTTCAATAGAACACCCAAGTTTTCTATGCGAAAACAATTTGCATAAAAATTCGAGTTACCATCAGTTTGTCGTAGACATAGAGAATCATGCTGCTTTTGTTGTAGATGTACGTTTGCATGCTGCTGTCTTATCTTTTCCAATCCTTCCAATCATATTGCAATTGTATATTNAGAGACAGTCATATATGTGTTTCTTCAAGAGTTCTACTTGTTCTTCATTAATTTGTCGTAAGACGAGTAGATCTTTTTTAATAGAATATCCATATAGTAATTAAGCGTTTGATGTAGTGCGTCCAAATTGCTTTTAATTTCACTCCAAACAAAATGTTGACACTCGAGATCTTCGACCGTCAAATCGCTTGTCCACACTATCGATAATAATTTTCACGATCGCATCTACATATCCTATACTTACATTTTCATTCTCTTCACACTCTTCGCGTTTTTCAGCGAAGACGCACGTTTCATTTTGTTTCACTTTCTTTTCAATTTTTTGTCCAAACGTTCACAGTTTTCTGTTTTGCTAACGAGAAGATCATTTTCCACACGTCTCGTTTGAGCTTCATTGCTAGTAATTATATGTACTTCGCTTACTCGCTTTTCCACATATGCTTTGATATCAGATGCAAGCAAAGGACATTTAGCACACCGTGTTGACACGCTGCAAACCATGATGATACAACGTCCAAAAACTGTTCGTCTTCTCATTTTATAGCTTATCCCACAATAAAAATTGCTTCTTCCAGCAATGTTCAAGGCTTTTGTGCGCCAAAAAATAAGACGTCGCATATAGTATCTTGTTCTGTTCATAGTACGCCTTGTTTGCACTTCGAAGAAATTACCCCAATGCACATGTACACTGTCCATTGAGAGATATATTAGTTGCCAATATACGCAAAGAAATGCGTTTCGATGTTCATATTTTCGAAGTTCAGCATTGTAAATTTCACATATAACATTAGACAGAATATCGATGAGGTCTACACTCGCTTCATGTAAAGAGCTTTGCTCGCGAAGTTTTTCATACTGCTGGAGGAGTGTTGTGATTTCATTTCTTCTTTTTGATTTACAAATTTCGTCTATAATATTTCTTATCAATAAAATGTCGATAATACGGCTTTGAAGTCTTAGATTACAAAACCTAAAATTTCTCGGAGATGTATAAATATGTGGATACAGTCGATGTCTGTATCTACGAAAAGTATGAAGTATGTCTTGAGGAGGAATCAATAACGCCACATAAACAAAGCGTCGACATATCGGTCGTGTCTGATTTTGTAACCAAGGTTGGAAACATGTTTTGCAGAAGCTGTGTCCACAGTATGTCGTTACCTTTTCACTTTCTTCCACACGCTCGCGAAGGCATATGGAACACTCAGCCATTAATTTTTACTCAAAAGAAAAAAGTGTACTGTAACCGTTTGTAGAGACATGAAAAAGTACTACAATATTTGTCATTCTTTCAAATTTTCTCTTATTCTTGATATACGATGGTTACAATTTCTCTCGAACGACAAAGATGCGTGAATGTGTTCTATTAATTACACAACCATATCGATTATTTCAATGAGATCGGACGGCATGTATCTCATTCTTTTAAAATATCCAAATACAACAGTCATGTTTCGAAGGCCATTTCTCGACAATCTTTTTATAATATCAATCATTTCTTCATCATAGATGTGATTGAGTAGTTTAACGGTCAAACATGGATAAAATATATGATTAACAAAATTGGATTGATCAACTATCACAGGGTCTAGAACATTCATTTATTGCAATAAATCCTTTTCGGATACAATTGTGAATTTCAATACTTTGATTGTCTTCTTCTGCTGGAATAAAGGATGACGACATCATCGCGTTGTTTAATTTAATTCTCGATGCAGGGTTTACAGAAGGTGTGCATACACGATGTGATGAATATGTCCGACTTATTTTGTAAACAAATAGGACAGAACGTCATGATAGACAAAGAAGAATGAAAAGTGAGAATGTAATAATACAATCGAGGACTATGTCCACCGCTTTCAACATAGAAGATGCGGTCGAAGTAGAGTGTTGACAGTAGAAAGATTAACGAACACGATTCGTTATACCGTGTTTCGTTCTTGTTCTTAAAAAATGGTACGACTCTTTTCACTTGATCGTCTGTCACTTGATGTGTACAACATAAGCAAAGGGGTGGAGTGTGCAATAAACTTTGTGGGTACAGTTATCTGTTGTCGACACGTATGTCGTCTGACAGAACACAAATGACAAGATACACATTCGCGGCATCACTTACCCTTTTTTATTCTGCAATGTCTTCTTTCCGACACAAGCGGCAGTCAAGTGGTGGCGGTCCGTCAATATGTGTGTTGCCAATGTTGTAATGTCGTCGACAGTATTGAAGGTGTTTGTTGTCTCGATGCTGTTAGATGTGTAATGGCAAACGCTCAAACACCGTAGGTACTTGATGTGCAGCCCAAGTAGTGAGTATGACCAACGGCAGATGGTTCAGCGTGTCGTTGTCCAACAGTATATGTCCTGCTTTGTAGTAGGCAACAATGGCTCGGTCGACCATGAGTAAGCGGCAAACGCTCAAACACCGTAGGGTCTTCATGTGTGACCCTGTATCACCAAAGGCAGAGTATCACCCAACAATGACTCCGAGCAGAGCGGAAAACGCTGTGTGTATCACCAAAGGCAGATTAGTCAGCGCTCAATGCCGAACTGTGCTTGAAACGTTTAATTGCAGATCTAAAGTAGTAGAATCCGTATCGCTACAGGAAAATCACTCCGGTCCCTGCTTGTAACGATTTCCTCTAGGGGAAATCACAGCACCGCTAAGCGGAAGTTTGCGTCTAATGGAACTTCCTGCATCGGAAACCACATCACCGCAGAACAAAAGTTTGCGACTAATGAGACTTCCTTATTCGGAAGTTTGCGAAACCTGGTTTTTTCCTGTTTATAAAGAAGACTATATAATCCGCTAAATCCTGTGAAGCTGTACAAACGTCTCTCGTGTTGTGTGTGGGAGACGACGATGACTCCCGAAACAGTCTACAACATGGCTCGCCGACAACAACAACGATTCCACTTTGATGTCCTGTAAGTTCTACCGAAATATTTTTTTCATTCTTTATACATGTTTTTTATTATTGTTTTATTTTATTTATTTTTTAAATTGTTTTAGATATGCTATCGTAGATATGTAAGGTTTCATGATAGAAGAAAAGTTTATTTATAAAAGTTTATTCATTTTTGCGGAAAAGAACGTGGAAACGTTTATATTCATATTTATTATATGTGAAGAAGAGACGGTGAATGTAAACGATACAAAAATTGAAACGTGATTGTCACGCAATAACCACCATTTACAATATGAAACGTGTGGTAACACGAATTTAATTTCTTTACCGCAAATATTGAAAAATAAGTTGGCAAAAATGAACATGATATATGTAAAAGGATTACAGAAAATGATGGTTAAAACCCTATGTGGATGAGAAAGAAAACATCAATTTGGAAACATATGGGTGCCCAAAGTTAAGCGTTTGCGTAGAACGCTTGAAACAAGAGGTCAATAAAAGTATACTGGTGTTGGGAAGGCGGTTTGAAAATCTAAAGTAAAGCGAACGTCATATCTTAGCAATAGTCTTATTGATGTCTGATAAGGAAAACATTCCGAGTAAGTAATACCATATTAAAAATATTTTTTCTTCTCGGTGTACACATTTTCATACTCATTATATATTGCTTCAGATGATGTACATGATGAGTTACTTGATGGTGCTGATTCAGATTGGGGTGAAGATGTTAGATATTATGAAGATTTTATAAAAAAAATTTAATGTATTAAGCGGAAAAAATCCCTGTAAATGTTGATATGAAAAAATACAGAGAATTGTAATAAATCCAAAATATTTTAAGAAAAAGTTTCAATTTAGGGTGTCCAAATTTAAGCTATTGCGTGGAATATTTAAAAGAAGAGTGGAAGAAAAGTATACTCTGGATGAGCTTTGAGAAGCTGCAGTTAAGCGAAAAACATGTGTTGGGCTTATTCCTATGGATCTCTAACAAGGAAAACATTTCAGATGATTTTATGAGAAAATTTGAATTCATTAAGTGGAAAATTCCTGTAAATTTTGATATGAAAAAATGTAGAAATATTCTTCTTCTAATAAATCCCAATGTATCCCATGGATACCTGAGTTATAGAGTTACCTGATTTAAAGAGTAATTTAGAAGAGTGGAAAATCTCTCTAAAACATGAAATGTTATAGAACTTTTTTCAAATAATCAAAATGTTTATTATTAAAAAAAGTTTTTTTGAATGTATAGTGTTGATAGAAAATAAATGATACATAATAATAATAATAAATTTATTGTCAAGAAACAGTACAAACTGCGTATGACCACGTGAAGGACAATAAACTAATTTACTCTAGATAAGATTATTATTTAAAAAAGGTTGTTTATTTCACTTAAAACATTACATAAATTTTTTTCGTGAATCCACGAATTATGATTCGAGTCAAAACATGACCATTTGACATAGCGCAGCGCTCCCTATATGTGTAGAACTGGATGAGAAAGTATTTTGGATAACGCGTGGACTGGAGTTGTTCCTGGTAAAATCGAGTGGCGATGGCTTCTCCATGTTTATTTTGGAGTGAATGTGTTACAGGATTTGAGAGATAGACCGTAATAAGTTTGATTAGTTCTGTCTTTCACGAAAGTTGATAACCTTTCTGAAAGAGATGTTTGTATTTGCTGATGCGTACGAGTTCACCCACATGAAACTTGTTTCGCCGCGTTTCGAGACGCTTGACGCGTGCATACACTGTTTTATAAGACTCCTGGACATCTTTCGGTCGCATATCCGTAGTGCAATGCGATGTTGCATTATACTCGCGAAGAAGAACGGAGAGCATCGTTAACCAACGATGCAATCCTTTGGCAGAGAAACGACGCCACATGCGCTCTTTGAGCGTGCAATTAAAACATTCCACTACACAAGATTTTATAGTAAAATAATGATGAATGCTTTTTCCCTTAAACTATTTTTGAAAAACGCTATTGTAGAATTTCCTAGCGTTATCCGTTTGTAAGAGATTAGGTTTCCGTTTTGAATAGAGGATATGTGTAAATGCCTTCTTGGTAGTATCCCCCGTCTTATTCTTCAAAGGTTCGGCCCACGCGTATTTCGAGCAGACATAGATCACTGTCAAGTCGTATCGCTCTATTTCTCTTTGCATACTCTTGCATATCCACCAAATCGGCTTGCCGGAGATCATCCAATCCATTGGTGATCACGTGTCATCTACGAAAGCGTTTGTAGACCGGGCCGGTGCATGAAGTTCTTTTGCAATACCGTATCGCGTTTTCATCAAAGGATAAGTCCGGCGTCCTGAAGCTCGTTTTGAATTTCCGCAATTTCTCCTCCATGACCACCGTGCCCGGTTGCTTAGAAGCATGTAATAGACATAAACGTTCTACGAGCACATTCTTATCACGGCATTATTTGTAGCGAGGTGGTGTAACAAAACGTAGTCCCGATACTCTCTTCGGCTTTCTTCGACTTGTTACGTCGCGAGTGGTGGGTCTCAACACTTCTTTAATGTATTTATACTTCTCTGTCGATATTCGCTTAGTTTTACCTTTATAATGTTTTTATGTGCACTTGTTTTCCTTAAGAGTTGTGCATAGCAGCCTCATCCTCTGTCGTCACGCGTGTCCGGTTGTCAATAAAACAGGAGCGGCGTTAAAGCAGGTGTTGCATCATATGATTCGTGATTCACTGTGAATTTTCCGTTTGTTTGGAGATCCATACATCTATTACCGAGAAACAAATTTCCGTTATCGAAACGCGGGCCGTAGTCTTTATCTGAGCGTCCTGTATGGACATTCATCAATTCGGTATTCCAGTTGAAATTACCATCGTCATTTTAATTCGAATCAAAAGACGTCTCGGCTTTATCTTTAGACATTTGTTTAGGACTGTAGATGGGGTCTGATTGCCATTTTAGCTCTTTTTCTATAGGATAGAATGTTAGATATCTATCTTGCGTTTTAGCTTCGATGCGTGTTGATAGAGGGGTAGGAGGGGTGACATTCATTATTCTGTTTCTGCTACGTATTGCTTTTTAAACAGGTTCTTTAACATAGATACTGAGACTAACTGAAATGTAATGCTAGTTAAATTAATTAATTATGATAATTAATTAATTAATTGTCTCATTTAAAAAAAAATTGGAATAAAAATAAATTAATTTTTTCTTCATGAACCAAAGGGGAAGGGACCTAAATACTCGCTCCTTTGGGAACCACCTACAATGAAAACACTGCAATCTGGTGTTCAAACTACATCAAACACATTTCATTGATTAACATCATTATGAATTGATCTACACACTTACACAGAAATGAAGTAAGTAACTCCTATTACACAAATTGCAAGGTCACTACACATTGATACGCTTACTGCGCAATGAAAATGTCCTCTCGTTCTTAGAGTTTACTCACCACGGTATTCTGGTACTGGTCTCAGCTGTTCTTGGCGCTCTTAACACATTTAATGCACAAAACACACTTAACACCGGGCCTGATGACGTTAATTACAATATACTTGGCCTTCTAACAATTTCAAAACACTTTACACCTTTGTACATTGATCATAGTTTCAGTTGATGCCTTACTGGATGATGAGCAAATTCATATTCCCTCTCGCGTGACTACTTCAATTCTCCTCGCAAATGTCCAATCCCTTTTTATCTTCTTTACCTACCCGTAGCTATTTACTCCACGCTCGCGACTAATTTCAGAGTTTCACTTTATTACACGAATCACTTTGCATTTCATTTAATAAGTCGTCCTTTGCAATATTTAACTTTAATTACGTGGTCACTTGGCTAATTGCTACTATCAAGCCTTCTGGCTGACCATGCAGTGAACTCACGGTATGACACACTTTGCAAAGACGTTGCCTTCTCTGGGCTCACAATTATACAAAAGTGACTACTTTGCAGCTACCGTTTCTCTGAAATTGATTACTTTCCTTACTCGCTGGAGTCAATTAATTATCTGATCGAACTTCTTTGGCGAGACGAACTAGTTCCTATTATCTGTTAGTTCTTAGCTTCTCACTGCTCATAACACAGACTTGGGATACTCTAAAACTGTTATGTACTAGTGACAGGTGATTAAATTTGACGCTTCTTCCGATGTGAATTCACTAACGTTCGTATAATATTGTTCATCGGCCGCACGATTTATTTCACAAGTCTCATAATGTTACTTAATTTTGATGCACTGGTTCACTCGAATAGTTTATCACTCTAAACTTGTGAATTTCAAATGATTCGCACTTTGTTTGTCTCTACTGTTCCCGAAAACTGCACTTCGTTAAATGTATTTGTTGTATCGTAGCACTTTTGAGAAATACAACATTTTGAAGATATTACTCGAAATCCGAAATTTATATATTTAGAATGATTGATCCTCAATTTGATCAAAAGTTAATTTTTGAATGAGAGACAAAAAGCAAACTTATGATGATCTGCTGCGACCCGATCTGATCTGCATAAAAAAAACTTATCCTCTCCTCGCTCAAAAAAACTTATCTTCTCCTCTGGAGTGTTCCCGTGTCCTTTTTGTGTTAAAATCCTGTCATGTGACCCCTCTTTCCTAATAATTTCTTCACCCAATGTGAGTTTAGTGCCCTTCTCCTCACTACAATTTTAATTGGTTATTTTCGAAAATAAATTTTTTGAAACTTCGTTTTGCCAATAGCTATTCTTGGCTCCTCCCACATTGATTTCTGATTGGTAGATACAAGTTTGCTTTCTTTCCAGACTCCGATGGCTACCGACGCTGGTTATTCCGCCATTTTTCTCCCTCTCAAACAACAGCCTTTGTGGCGGTTTTCTGCGCAGTTGCTTTGTGCGGCATGCTTCTTAGATCCCAATTTTTATGGTTATATAGCTCTCGTAGCGCGGCGTTTGCTGAGCCTGCCACCCGCCACGATTCTAGTTGAACCTTGCTTCGACCGTCAGCCCCCTCCTTGAACTTAAATTATATGACCTCTTTTGAATTTTGTGTCTGTGTATCTTGCCGACAACCTTCCAAAATTTCCATCTTTCGTTCTTTCTCGCTTCATTCTAGGCGGTATTGCTTTGGGAAAATAATATTCCCTTATATCCACTCGTTATGCGGGCTGCCTGTTAGAATAAATTTTGCTATTTGAATTTCTAAAGGTTATTTTTCTAAACGTTGCGACATATTCGAACTTCTCTCTACCTCTGCGTGGGAACTTGGCGCTGCCTCTTTGAGTTTTTGAACATAATAGTTTTTTATGGTTCTTTTTGTTTCTTTCAATTTCAAAAGGAGCCTGTGATGCTTCGCCGAAAATACTTTCTCTTGCCTGCGTCTGACTGTCCCTTTGAGTTCATCCTCCGCTATCTACTTTTTCTGAATAGTAATTCTTATTAATTTTTGAGAACGTGATTTAACTATTTGATTATTCATCCACCGTCTCAATATCTAACAATCTGCCGCGATCCCCTTCCATGCCGCGAATAGCGTTTATTTTAACTCCTGTACTTTTACGAACGTTTTCAATTTCTCGTTGCAATGCTAATGCAGGTGAATTAAAAACTGTTTGAGGAATATTATTTTTCAATTTTTCCCTCTTCATCTTTCATCTTCTGTATTTTACCGCGAAGTGTGTTCAGTTTTTTCAATTTTCTTCAAATTTACTTTGATAGTTTTTGTGTTTTATTATGTCTGAGATTCCCTCCTAATTTTGGTTTTATATTCAATACACAGCTCACTCCCAATGCAGCGACGCGTTTAACTAAGCAACTTTTTATGTGACACGTGACCACGCGCGTGATGCGAACAGCTCATCGGTTTTCTTTCTTTCCTCACCTTTAGAATAAGCGATATCGTGTTCCCTACACGCCTTATCGAGGTCGTTGATACCGGAATGTCCTCGTTGTTGCAATTTGGCCCCGTTCCGCAGAACTGATAACTACCCGTAAAATGTGCTTCAAAGGGAAGTCTATCATTGATATTGTCATTGTCAAAGGTAAGCCTTGTTGATAAAACGACCAAACACGCCGCGTCCCCACTTTCGCACAGCTCTATGACACGTAAAGTGTATCCTCTTATTTCTCATGATGTTATGTTCATGCATCGTCCTTTGCATTGCCTTAAATATTTTTTGATATAAATAGCTATCAAATCCAATGAGATAGCGTCCGCGTTCCATACTACAACGCGATAAGTCGATCAAGAGAAAGGCGTAGGGATGATATTGCCACACGTTCGAACTCATAAGCTTAAATGCGTGAAAAGAGGCACAAATCGTGCCGACATGCTCCTTGTAAATAGTGTTAAGTTTGTTATCATTTTGTCGAAAAGCAATGATCAAGTTCGCGATATCGCGTATGAGTTGTTTCGGAATTTTTGTATAGGTTTGACAGAGATATAAAACATCGTGATGTCTATATCGACGTTCCGCAAAATAGGTTTTGATACAGTCTTGATCTTCTCTCGCAATATCATCAAACACAAAGTTGCAGTAAGGGAGTGCCTCTGACGAAGGTATTACTTTTTCGTGTTTGGTNTTGTGTTTGGTAAACACATCAAAACCGCATAGGCCGTTAGTGACACGATGTAGAAAATGATAGTGCGGTAGATCGCGTGTCGTTGTATAGAGAGAAATGTTTTGAAACTTGAGACCGTTTTCGCTCGTCAAGAGTGAAATGGCATTAGTTTTCCCACCACCCGACGGTCCCACCACGAGTGCACGAACGTTGTTCGGTAAGAGAGGACAGTTTCTACACTCAGAGCATGAATCACCGCTATCCAAAAGTTGTGTGTCATTGTGGACGGGGAGCGATGTAGACTGCTCAACAATATCTATGTTAATGAACTGAGTTGGAATGTGTCACGAGAGTGAATAAATAGAGAAGAAATCGCGGCATTTTTTAATTTAGTCGATCGACACGGATATCTTCGGTCACAACACGAGAGAAAGTGTGTGTAGGGGGACATTATTATTTTGAAGATAAACGTCTCACAAGTGTGGGTGAGTCGGAAGATGACAGCGATTGTGTTACAAACAAATGATGTATCAAATATCGTGAAAAATGGATTGTATGAAATCAACGAAATATGGTATTATGAATTCAAATACAATATTAAACTTTTCCCGGGGGACGCTGAAAATAAATATACAAATAATATTAATAATCTTCCCTCGGGGAACATTGCACAGAAACAAAGAAACTATTTTACAATGTTATGGAAATTGAATACATAATAGAACATGATTAATGGTATCGTAAATATGAGAAGCTACAGAGTGTTTCTAAACTTCCATTCATTCAATATTAATAATATGTCGATACGCTTTTCCTGTTTAGTTCTGTACGGACTGTCGCAGAGTGAGCACAAGCACTATGGCAAAGCGAAAGAGACATCATCGCAAAAAGGAGAGAGCTCCCCATAGCGAAGCGAGGTGGATTACTACCTCTCATCCCTCTCTTCGCCGGTTTAAGAGCGTTGTGTTCTCTCGGCGACGATGATTCGGCCATTGCCAACGCTACCTAAAAAGAAGAAAAAACGAGAACCGGGCATTATCAACTAAATGATAATTCGGGACATAACATACAGCGTCATGTCGTATGCTATTTTGACTCCTTCGGTCTGCCATTACCGCTAGAGTTTGTCGCCTATATTGGAAACACACTGTGTCGCTACAACAACGTGCGAGTTCAGGATTTTAGTACGGAAATGTGTGGACGCCTCTGTCATATATTACGATTGGAAGAACGGAACCTGTCGCAGAAAGACATCATGAGTCGTTTATCATCTATGATTATAAACCCAAGCTTACTGTGCATTACACACCACCCATTTTGCTCGATGAAGACTACGACCTTACGTTGCTCCAATTGCAGACCAAGAACACTGTGCTGAACGTTTCCAAAAAAATAACGCGTTTGTATATCTCGTTCCAGAACATCCAGACGATTCGGAAAAAAATCTTTACTACATTAGTCCTGCTCGGTACGAATGATATCAACTATTATCACAAAAATTATTTAGAAAAGCAATTTAGAGAAAAAATTGCTTCCAAAGAGTATTACTTTGATCTACGCAGCGATAATGCAACGCACAAGTGTCAAATGAATTCATCGTTTCTTTTATCTTTCGATGAAGACAACAGAATCGGGCCTCTCCTCGGTTTCAGTAAGAGCATTGACCCAAAAGCGGAACCCGACGAGTATTTGGAGTCTGAGGAAGAGGTTAAATTAACAGACTTTCTCAAAGTTTATATCATTTGTAATATCATAGAAAGCGAATACATCAACAACCGAAAGGCGCATGTTCTAAATCTATTTCACATCAACAACTGTCCGGAGCAAACATTGAAGAAATACCGCACCACGCGGTGGCTCATCGTCTAAACACAAACTTTACAAATGCCGTCACCATTCGACTGGGAAATAGAAAAAGGTGAGCTCGTTCCATTTCAAGAAAACACGCACATAACGTCTTTTCTCTTCTCCTCAAGTCTGAAAAAATGTATAAAATGCGACAACTACCCTGTTCACAACACACTACACTTTTCGCAAGCACAACGTTGACACAGAAGAGTAGACATCCTTGCGCGAGCTTGGCTCTCATCTTAGCGACAAAGAGATAAAGAGCAAAAAGCGACAACATATCCGACACCAACCTCCTTGTTGATCACGCGAGTGATATTTGCAAACGTTCGCGTATTACAGCATGTGAAACACCCCACATAGCATCGTACAAAAAAAAGATGAAATACGCATCGCCATTTAAAATAAAGATTCTCTCACACTTCCTTCCGACAGTGTGATCGTTATAGAAGGAAAAGCATTAAAACTGGAACAATAACGCGAACAGAAGCACAACTCGGCAACAACGAATTGGCATTTCTATTTCAGGAAATACGCTATGAAATCAATGGTACTGTGATTGATTTTACACGTCTCCCCGAAATAGCGACAACCTAGAATAATGTTCTTTCTCTGTCACGCGAAGAGCGAATTTTACATTAAAATGCCGGATGAGACACTCTACGTCAACAAAGAAAATGTACTAAAATCTTGGATATGAAGCAACGATCAATTTTCGCCATGGATATCGTTAAAATTGTTAATGGGCTTTGCAGTAGATCATCAAAATATCGTTTACGGTGTATCACAAAAACTCGTTTTAGTTCGTTCCAGACACGATAATTATTGTTTCATTATAAAAACTGCAGCAGCATCTGCAGCAGCAGTATCATTTCCTGATGTTATCATCACTAAAATGTCGTGGCGCGTGCCTCACGTACCTGTCGATGAGGTAGCAGAGCTCTATCTAACAGACATTAAGAAAAAGAAAAAGCTTTACCTATAGACTTCAATTGGTGGGAACTTAAGGAGCTCCCGAATTTGCCACATACTACAAAACAGAAGAGTAGACTTTAAAATCGTCAACGGTGAAGGACGCACCGTTGTATGTAATCTTTGCTCTACAAGAGAACATACGCAATGACATTACGAAAAATGCTGCAGAATTCAATCATTGTTCTCAGTGTAAGACAAAACTCTTTTTAAATGATGTGTTTATTCCTTATAGCGAACTACGCGTGACATTGTCCAATGAAACGACAGATTACAATCACTGTCCAGAAACATTTAGCATGTTTAAAGATTTTGAAAGTGGATTTTTCGATCGAGAGTCTAATTACAACACAAACCTAAACCCCTTTAATCATGTTACGTCGAATGAAAATGGGAGACGGGACCGGGGTTCGAACTCGGGACCTTGAGCTTTGCGCGCTCATGCGCTACCGACTGCGCCATCCAGTTCGCCACCCGGGCCCGTCTACCATTCTCATTCAAGTTGTGAAACCCAAAGACGTCTGAGGTGGTCTCGTAGAGACTAAACTCCTCATTTGAGGCGACTCCCTTAGGAAGTACTTTATTTGGGTAGTATTTTTCCATTTCTGGTACACAAACATAGATATCTCTTAGATTGCGGTGAACCTCACCGCCAGGTAACAGATTAATCATGTTACGTCGAATGAAAATGGGAGANTGGTAGACGGGCCCGGGTGGCGAACGGGATGGCGCAGTCGGTAGGCGCATGAGCGCGCGAAGCTCAAGGTCCCGGGTTCGAACCCCGGTCCCGTCTCCCACCGCAATCTAAGAGATTTCTAAACCCCTTTATCGTCTTTGATTGTAGACGATGTGATACACCTACGATAGGTACAACAGTGAACATGCGCATCGACTTTGAGACAAAGAAAAACATTAATCCGAATACCTCAGCCTATTGTTTAATTCTACATCCTGTTGCATGCGACTACACACCTGTGACAGGCATTCTGCGAAAATATAACTACTGTAACCCCACTACCACCACGTTCAGCACGCATTCATCATGTTATCCGAGAACACTATGGCTCCAGCAGAAGAAGACAGCAGTTCTTCAACGTCACAACCCGCTTGCAAACGTAAACGTCTTTTTGAAAATAATGGGTGCACTCTGCGGAAAGAAACAAAAAACTAAACCCGGAAACATCAAAAGAAGGCGAAAAAGACAATCTTCACCATCACAAAAGAACTGTGAATGGTTCATGAAAGATGTAAAACTCGCTATTCTTCAATGTATTCAACCAGACTCTAAGTAAACTGACAATTGCTGTGATTTAAAAAAAATATAACAATCTCAAGTACCCTATCCTATTTCCTACTCTGATAGGGAACACGAGAATAAAAAATATATTTTAAGAATATAGATATTCTTATTTCTCAAACAACATCTATATTTTATTCTATCAATACTGAATAAATTTTTTTTTCTATAATACATAGTACAATTTTTTTTAAATTCTCTCTCATTTCATTTCCAAAGAAATATCTATTTGCTGCCCTCCTCTAACACATATCACCGACTTTTTGGATATAAAATCATCAACATAGTTTTGAGTAGGAAATAGTTACATATCTACAAATAAAAAAGATAAAAAGTTAACCAAATAATGAATGTTTTTTTAATTTTAACTCGAAGGGTTTATATATTGATTTTCAAAAAAACTTGGATTGTAGAAAAAACTTCGTCGTCGAAAACACCAACAAGACAACTTTCGTCCCATATCGCGTTTTCACAAGTTTACCGTTTATTGCGTAACGTGTTGTGCCGGGTTCCATATCTCGTAGTTTCACCAGCGAGCGTTCGCTCACCATCGCAATGATATTTTTTCTGCAAAAAATAAAAAATATGATACATTTTTTGTGCGCTTTCTTAGAGTCTGCGCGTAGCGGAGCACTTCCTAAAAACTATACAAAATTGTAAATTATCAAACTTTTTGCTTAATGCACTGCGACTGCGCCCAGAAAAAACTTTGTTCCAATATGCAATCATTATCTTCATATCAAAATCATCATTACATCTAAAATCGTTTAAAAAAATTGAAACACTTTTCGTTTAAAATTATCCATAAAACAAAAATATGCAATGTTTCTTGTTGCGCATTCAATTTTTTGAGATGTGTCTCAGCAACAGGAGCATTAAATCTTTTCCTAAAAAAGAAATTTCAAACAATACATCTCTTTTTTTATTTTTTTAAAATTACTTACAATAGCTATGAATCCATCGTCTTTCGCTTTCAATCCGTATCGTTCGCCGCCTTTCGCTTTCTCTGATTTAGTATTTCCACGACATTGACTGCTGTTTCTTCATCATCTAATCCTGAAGCGTCAATTATACCTCCTACAGCAATAGGACTAGAAAATATTTTCCTAAACGAAAACAAAGTTATTGCAAACAACACATCTCTTCTAAAAGAAAAAAAGTTTTACTTACAATTTTGTTTTGGAATCCGTATCATCCGGCGCTTTTCGCTTTCTCTGATTTTTAGTTTCTTCCACGACATTGTCTGCTGCTTCTCCTTCATCTGATGGTGAAGCGACAACTATGTCTCCTAATTCATCCACTATTTCCTTCTTCATCACGTCTCTATAATAAAATTTACATTCATTCCATATAAACGTGCACACTGTTCGACATGAGGTATAGTGGGACACTTATAAACCGCGAGTGATATGAACTTCATGCTTCCATGCTTCGGCAAACATCACCGAATGCAAAGAAAATATATGTAATATAAATTCAAACACGGATGAATAACAACTAAGCAAAACACTGCTGGGAAAAAAGTTATAACTTTTCTATAAAACGGTAACCAACAGCGAACGTAAAGAAAATATATGCAATAATAATTCACAAAAAATAAGAAAATAATAACTTAGAATATTTAAGAAAAAAGAGAGACTCGTACTGAAACACAAGCTTGCGCCATGATGTAGAATAAAAGACAGTTGTCTTCAAAACGATGTACACAATGCAAACGCGAGATATAATCTGATATGTTCACGGAGTGAAGAACAGTAATGTATATACCAAATATTACGTTCCGACAAATTGAAAAAATATATATAATTTTAATGACGTAGAAAGTAGTTACACGTGCGGGAATATGGTGTGGCGTTCATGGATAAATTTTAATTATAGTTAGAAAATGATGTGGTTCGTTATGCGAGTTTGTGCGCGCGCGGCTCAGGCTTGCAAAATCCGTTATCCGGTCTATATTACAACCGTACAAAACGTACCAAGCTTAATTTACTACAAAAAATTTATAGCAAGATGTCAGATACAGAGGTTGTTGTAGATGCGTCTTTGAAAGACGATTTTCACGGTAAGTATTCATGTTAGTTTTGATACATAACATACACTTGAAACGAACATAGCACAAAATGCAATTACAGTCTTTCTTTTTAGATGCAACTATAGTCATCTTTGAAAATGAAGGAAAATGGAGGATTGAAGGTTAGTTTTTTCTATTTCATTATATTCCTTAAAAAGCATGTTATTAAACATTTATTCATGTTGTTTACCATAGTGATTGAAGGTTTGCCGACGCATCCACTGCCGACATACATTCTCGAGACGACTGATGAGGAGGAGGTACCCGCGTTGATGCATACAATGAAGGAAAGTTTACCTCAATTTGATGTGCATGTGTGTTAATTTTTTTCTGTTCTTCTCTAATAGGCGTGCAATCACAGAGTATTAAAAATGGTAAATTTCTATTTTAGAGCTATTGTGTTTCTTTAAATGCCGCAAAGCGCTCAATTCCCTGACGATTGGTATGGAACAACGAAGTGGTGCTCAAAGGTGATAATCGCATTCGGGTGCAGCGTGCGGGCTTCATCCGGGACTAGAAGCTGTACCAAATTCATATTCCTCTCCTCAATCTAACTTCAATTCCATTTCTCGAGAATCACAAACTCCGCGAAAATAAAATAATTATATTTCATCAATGTCCAATCCCTTTCAAACAAATTGACAGACATTGAAATTCTTGTACACGAAAATTCATTCAATTTGCTATGTCTCACAGGACAATGGTATTCAACTAACAACATCAACAATACATATATCTCTAATTATTATTTACCAAGTCCTTACTGTCGACAAAATTTTAAAGGAAAACATCTCCACGGAGGTACGTGTATCTACGTTCGTAATGATATTTTATCTTCTCAATTGTCAGACTACGAGAACTTCTGCGTTGATAGCGGGCTCGAATTTTCTGCAGTTAATTTGACCGACATAGGTATTATTGTTTTAAGTATTTATAAACCTCTTCAATCAGAACTTAACATATTTTTTTGGAATTTTGAGATTATTTTAAAACGTATTATACGTATGTCCAAAAAAATCTATTGTTATATGTGGTGATTTCAACATAAATTTCCTGAGTGCTTCCGACTACGCAAATTCACCCATACAAAGATATTCAATGATCGTATTAACTCATTCAACCTTGTAATTACGATAAACGAACCAACTCGCCTATCAAACATTTCTAGATCAGATTTTTGTCAACAATGAAATCTCGCATTTCTCTGAAGTGTTTTGTGCAGGATACAGCGATCAACTTGCGCAAGTGTTGCCCATTAAAGATAAACTGAAACCATTTAAAATCATTACAAGTATTGTAGACAGTTTAACAACACAAATTTTTCCATATTTACAAATTATTGGCATGAGGAAACTTGGAAAGATGTTTACAATTGCTAAAACTCCGACGACAATTTCAATGTATTTATTTCATCATTCCTAAAACATTACAACTGTAGCTTTCCAATAAAACGCAAATTAATTAAGACAAAGAAATACAATAGATGGATCACTCAAGGGATAAAAATCTCTTCCAAAAACAGTTGCCGTTTATATTATCTTACAAAACTCTATAACTAACCACCCGAATTCCATTATTATTTCCGTAAATATAAGGCTATTCTCCAAAAAGTAGTATATGCAGCTAAAGTTATGGAAAATGACAGACATATTAAAATCGAACTACCGGAGCAAAACCATGTGGAGTATTGGTAAAAATTACACATCACCTGAAAATTGCGAAGAAACAATTCCCTACAAAACGATGGCAAAATCATATAAAATCCACTTAACATCGCAAATTTGTTTAATTCTTATTTTCCAGAAGTGTGTAAAATAACTAATTCAATATCTCAAAACCAGTATCCTCCGAATATATCTACCCACGTGCCCCATTACATGTTTACTTCCGAAACTAACTTCAGTGAATTATGAAAATCAGTTCGTTAACAAACAAATGTTCAACAGGCATAGATGATATACCCTAGTTTATTGTTAAATTTTCGTCCCACGTTATATTAAATCCACTCAAATATATTTAATAGTTCTATATCGGAAGGAATGTTTCCTAATATATTTAAGAGAGGTAAAGTGAAATATTTACAAAAGAAAGAAAACAAACACAATGTTGGTAATTATCGACCTATTTCTCTACTACCCACTGTCTCAAAAATCCTAGAAAAATTGTTCTGTAAGCGCCTTCTAGATTTTTTACCGAAAAATAACATCCTCTGACGGTCAACACGGATTTAGGAAATCCTTTTCCATTACAAGCGCCATATTTCTTTCTTAAACAATGTTACCACATCTCTTGACCGTGGAGAAAATCCTCAGGGTGTTTTTCTTGACTTCTCCAAAGCATTCGATGTTATCGATCACGAAATTCTCCTTTCCAAATCGCATTCTTTAGGCATTCGTGGACTTCCACATCCATGGCTAACATCTTATTTTAAAGATAGATATCAACAGGTCGAAATATCCTATACTAAAAATAAAATACTTCAGCGTTGTCTTCCAGAAACAAAGCCACTTACTTGCGGAGTACCCCAAGGTTCAATTCTCTGCCCTATACTCTTTCTGTTGTATGTGAACGACATATCGTCTTCCACATCAGATTGCAAAATGCTTCTTTTTGCATATGACACTATTCTACTATGTAAACACGCCCATGCTCAAAACGTTTTGTCTAACCTTTCGACTTGATTCCATGCAAATCGTCTCATTGTAAACACTGACGAAAGAGTGCCTTTGTAATTTCACAATAGTATCACAAAATCTTTACTCCAGGTTTCTCTTTCTATAAAAGTTTCTATAATTAAAAACTGTTACGAATACAAAATTCTTAGGTCTCTATATCCAAGACAACCTTAAATGGAATTGTCACATAGACAATCTTAATTCCCAATTAAGCAATTTGTGTTACGCATTCCGAATCGTAGTTAACGTAGTTAGTCCACGTATTTCCCGTTGCGTATATTTTGCAAACATATACTCCCATTTACGTTACGGCATTACCTTCTGGGGCAATTTCGGTCAGAGTATTCAAACTTTCAGAATTCAGAAGAGGATAGTTCGCATAATGTGTAAATCTCATCCCCGAAACTCTTGTAAACCTTTATTCAAGGAATTAAATACTTTAACACTTCCCTGCGTATATTTATTTATGAAACTGTCGTGTTTGTTAAGATCAAATTACAGAAGCATCACCCTTGTTTCATACAAAACAGTTTTGTTCACGAACACAATACTTGCGATAGGAATAATATACATCGTCCGAGAGTGTCAACCGCACTTTGCCGAAAACGGCCGTATCATTCGGGAATTGTTCTATATAATTCCTCGACCAAAAATGTAAAACGTATTATGAAATTGAATCTCTTTAAATCCGCGGTTAAAAGCTACCTTCACAGCAGTGCGTCTACACTGTAAAAGAATTTATTAATTTTAATAAAAATTAAAACCGTCCTGTACTTTATTACGCTATTGTTGTAGTACTTTCAAAATATCTCACAATTTCAAAACTATATTCCTGCATGCTTGTATTATGTCTTATTATTCATATAAATTTAGTTGTATAAGTACTCAATCCTGGCACGGTTGTGTACATTAATTCTGTAGCCCCATCCTGGCCTGGATTTTTCTCCGGTTTTCTTCGGGTAGAGGCAGATATTTTTATAAAAACTCGCTAGGCTCGTGCCTAGGGACGGCATCAATTGAAATAATTATTAGCGAATTTAGTGTTATTTAATAGTTACGAATTATCAACAATACTTTCCGAATGATTTATAGCTTGATAATAATACGTAGTTGTGAAGTGACTTTTCCTTGTTTTATTAAATCCAATATTTGTTGGTATTTGTTAATACTATAACACGTGTCGAACTTTTATTTTTGATTGTTAGGAGTATGTTGAAATGTTAAATCCGCCTCTGCATTAGGGCCCTTTATCGGAATTGATCGGCTAGCTTCCGGAGAGTAAATTAGTTTATTAGCCTCTACTTGGTCATACGCAGTTTGTAACTGCCTTCTTGACAATAAAGTTTATTATGGGGATAGGAAGGTGTGTTGTGGGGAAGGATTAAGGATGGAGATGGGAATGAGTTTTAGTCATAGTCTGTATTCAGCGTAGTACCTGTGTGTTGTCGATGCATGTGCTCTGAAATATTAATGATTTATTTAAAAAAAGAGTATGTCATATAAAGCTCATAGCACATTTTGGCTCATAGTACATAATGCAGGGCCGGTTCATCCATATAGGGGAACTAGGCAGCAAAATTTAGGGGCGGTACGGCGGCATTTTTTTGTATAATTTTTTGCGTAATGAAACACTATTAAAGTAAAATTAATTACAGTAAACAAAAAAGTAAGCTACAGCATGACAGTNCCCCCCCCCGGTGTCTGGTGTAAACCATCCGCCTTCCGCAAACGCCTTGAACGCAACCTGCTCAAGGTCAATTTTCCCCTTTTCTCTCGCCGCCCGCCCGACACACCCATGGTGGCACCCTGGAACAGGGGGTTCTAACTCGGGTGACAAATCGTTAGTTGCGTGATCGATGCACAGTAGTTGAAAATGAGTACGCGCTGAGCATAGACGACTGGTGCATGCAGGTGCATGCTGGAGGCGGCGTGGAGGTGAAAGTAAGATATTCGTACCCTGTTCGTGTCTTAATTCTAGTTTGTGTTTAGTTATGTGTATATGTGTTCATGAATATCATACTCCGAAAAAAAATGCCAAGCCAGAAAGCAAGTGGTGGTTGCCCAAAATTACCCTGCTGATTCTTTATGGTAAGTTAAGGAAATGTATGTTAGACATGATTTAAAGGAATTTGCTATGGCAATTTACTTAATTCATCTTATCAGGATAATATGAGAAGAAATGGGATCAAGCTTTGATTCAGTAAGTATTCTTGAAGAACTTGATAACGAAACAATTTCCTGAACAATGGCATCTAGGGAAGCACCATATTTAGAACAAACATTGGTGTTAAAATAGCATTAGAGAAGCAATCTGGTGTGTTTGATATAGAGGTGTAAATTATTGTTCTTTCCATAATCTTTTGTTACTTTTAATAGTTTTTTTTTCTGTGCTCAATCTAGGCACTGTTGTGCAAGTTACCTTAGTATTTATAATTTATTTGCAATTGAAATATTTCTTTACACTTATGTCCATATTGACATATTTATTTTTCAATTATTGCTATCTGATACAGCTGTGTACATGCCCTTTGTATCTGTTACTTCATTAATTGCAATAGTTATATTACTTATCTGTACAGTCATCCCAATGAAATATCAGAGTAAAAAAAACACCTTAAATCATACACATTAAAACTTCGTTTATCATAAACTGTATTTTGCTAAACAATTCTGAAATATTTTTTCATTTAACATTACAAAATAACACTGAGAATTAATTTCTGAAAATCAACATTCTGGGTTTCATTTTCTGAATGAAAAATTAAACATATAGACCCCCAGAAATTATTCTGAATTTTTTAAAGATTTGTTTACCTTGGACATAATAACAAAATTCTTAAATAAAACAATCTTAATTAGGTTTAAGTCATTATTGATTTTTTTACATTATATCTTATCCCTATCATTCTTAAATGTTCTCAATATAGGTACTGGTGTGTATATCATCTCTTTATCCACAATTATTTGTAATAGTTTCGTTTCTTTTTTTTACTCTATTTAGTGTTATGTTTTATGTATATCCACAAATAATTCGTTTTCGTATTTGTAATCAGTCTAGGCAGAGTAGTTTGCATTATCTCTGTATTCACAAGTAGGTTTGATTTGTAAAGGAACTATTTCTTAAATGTTCTCAATGTAGGCACTATTCTGTACATTACCACTATTCATAATGGATTTTAATTCTATTAGCTAAATTTATTTTCTATTCTCCATCCTGGAACTATTGTGTGTATCCTCTCTGTATCCGTAATTAATATTTTTATAATAAATACTTGTTTTCAATGAAAAGTCATGTGTTTATGTAATTTTATTACCATTTGTTCCATTTACTCATTAATTGTAATTATTATATGTTGGTTGAAGATTTATTAACGATTTGTTGCTTTCGATTTTAATTGCAGTTTGTTTTGTAACTTCCTTGGTTGATAGCGAAAAATGTACATTCAATGCAAATTTAATGAATTAAAATCTCAGGTCGAATGCCCCATTTTGAAAGAAGCGCCATGCGTTTACGTGACGTCATTGAATTAGTTCCCCTGCGTGCGAGAGAGGAGTAGATGGCGTAAATTTGTAACTTAAGGGAGTTTGAACCCCCTGCTCTGGAACGGCAGCCGCTAGTTTGAGTTGAGTTTACAACAAATAAACTAACTTTACGTGTTTTGCATTTTTAAAGAGATGTTGCAAGTGTATTTGGGTGTTTGTGTTTGATTTTGAATGTTTTCCTAGTACATTTAGTACTATTGCATTCTTACGACAATGTTAGACTAAGTAACGAAGGTTTAGGTGAGTACTCTATTATTACATTACCTTAGGGGTTAGGGGGCGCACTACCGCCCTGTATCCTATATCTATTAACATTGTTTCTGATTTTTTATTAGTAATGTTCTATAAATGCAATAAATTAGGCTAGAGACAATACAAGTAGACGGCTAAATTTAACTTTAACAAAAGGAGACCAACTACTTACTAATTATATTGACTTTAAACACTTCAACCTATACAATAAAATAATACAAAGAATATTCGTTGAATAGCAAGAACACAATTGTAACCAACCAAGTTATCTCAGTCTACCTAACCTATCCTACTTAATAACTGGACTTTTTTACTCTTTCGTTATTTAAAAAAATCTTTAAACTTTTTGTCAAAAATGATTTATAGCTTATAGTTTTCAAACACAATTTATGTAATACCGAAATAAATTTATATTCTATAAAGACGTTTGTTTTTAATAAGTTGAAGTAATAAAAACTGATCTCAAATATCAGTTTAGAAGACCAAAACTTTATTGCTACATGAATGAACAATAGGTAGGCTATTTTGATTTTAAACACGTTTGAGTGAAAAGTGTAGTTTTAAATTTCTTGAAAATATATTTGTGATTTAATTCAGTTAAGATATGGTGACATGGTAGGTCCTAAATTTCTTTTTGCAGTGTTCATATTTACTGTGAATTTTTGTTTCTCTTGATAACGTCAATCACATTTTGGATTTATCATCACCGTATTAGGCTTTATAATATTTTTAATTTAGCTATTGTTATTTAAACAAACAAAAAATTAAGCTGCGCTTAACAGAGTAACAGGATGTAAACCTCGCTCATGCAAAAATAAAAATGCTTCTAAAACAAAACAAAAAATGTTTTGAGTGCAGTGATATTGATAATGACTATGTAAGATTATCAGTTATTTTACATTCTATAAATATTTACTTGTGTCTATCCATCATCTGCTAAACTAAACTAAACATTTAGTTTAAATCTGCTAAACTAAACAGGATAAATGTTTAGTTTAAAAAAGTTTCACAGACTTCCCTTATGTGTTTCTATCACAACTAAACAGCAAATCTTTGTTAAATATCTATATTTTTCCTGCAAAAAATAGGGATTACACTATTTTTCCTTTATAGTCTTAGTTCAGAAACTTCTTTTTTTTAGCTACCAGTATGGCTGATAGGAAGAAACCCTCTGGTGCTTGGTTCCAAAAAAGCAAAAAGGACCGGGAAGAAAATGTAAAAAAATCTGAAGGATCTTTCCATATTCATCTACAAAGCACACAGCTAACATCAAATTTAATGGTATCCAGCTCATCTTGAAACAAACAACACAGTTTCTGGGACTTACTATACAAGATAACATGAAATGGAACTGTCACCTAGAAGCACTGAATATGAAACTCAGCACAATGAACTATGCCATCAGTTCTACAGCAAATTGCACAACAGATATCCTTCGAACTGTATACTATGCAAATTTCCATTCCATTCTAAAATATGCTATAATATTTTGGGATCAAGCACCAGAAACAAAACAAACTTGTAGTTTACAGAAGAGAATAATACAAACAATTACCAACACTAATAAACTTTCTTCATGTAAACCATTATTTGAAAAGTTGAAAATACTTCCAGTGCCATGCATGTACATTTTTGAAACTTTGAACTTTGTAAAAAAGGATCTACTAGACAAATAACCACTCTACAGTTAATGTTCCAATTAATTCCACTGTTAATGTTCACAACACTAGACAGGCCAGAAATATCCATCAACCATAGATAAAATCCAATCGTAGCCAAAAAAGCACTCCTAATGCAGGTATACAGCTATATAATGCTTTACCAATAAACCTTAAAAGCATTAATACACTGAACCCATTAAAAACTAAACTCAAACAATTCTTACAACAGAAACTCTACTAGAAAGAATTCCTCAATGGCAATAACTAATGTATGACATACAATGTTACAGGTAATCATTAAAACAAAGGTGCAGAAGGTGACCTATGATGCACGAAAAGATCTAACATTAAATTACACTTGTTGCATAAATGTAGACCTTGACATAAATTAATAAAGTAAAAGTAAAATAATAGAATTCCTACCATAGATACCTAATAACCCTAGCCTAAATAAATATTAATATTCTGTAAGAGTAAAAATAATTGTGTTTTGTTAACTTCTACTTAGTCTAAGTTAAATGAATATGGTTAAATGTATCAAAATTATTATATTGTTGTTTCTTATATGTAAATATTGTTGTTAGTATGACTTGCCATGCATCATTGTTATGATCTATGTGGTTAAATAAAATATTATTATTATTATGGATGCCTGTTTCATGCAGTAGTATGTATAGTGATTCATGAATAGGCACTGCATATTGTTGTCAAGTGTTATGTAATAATCTTGTAAAACTAGAGATGGCAGTTGACTCAATTTAATTGTTATCTGGCTGTTGGTAGTGTAAGATTGGAGTTGCATACTGGTCTATTTTGTGGTATATACAAGTCTTTCAGACATTTGAGGAATGAGTTGAAATAAGTATAATAATTATTTTGTCAGTGTAATTATCTGCATTTGTTGAATAATACAATACCATGAAATTTGCTTAGACTTTTTATATTTATAGTGTGTACAATATTATATGCTTTATGTAATATTCTGATATTAATGAAGAAATCCATTGAAAGTGAACTTCATATTTCATTTATATATTGCTTTTGAATGATTCAACCGCATAATGGGTAAATCTGCATGTATTTCTTCAAATGATGCTTATTTTTTAATTTTAATGCTTGGAATATGAATAAAAAGTAGAGGACAAGAGCACCTATTAAATGATTTTCTAGTGTTTGTACAGCTACAATATTTTTCTATCCTTCGTATGAAATGGCTACATATATTCCTGCCTCAGGTGGATTATGAGTCCATTTATCTTTGGCAACATAATTATGAAGTGTTGAAAATACTTTTTGGAGTAAGTTTAGAATATATTGTGCTAATACTTCTAAAAAGTTAATAACAATTTGTGATTTTGATTAATTAATTTATTAAATTTACTTTTCATAATCAGACTTGCAAAATGGATAGTAAAATAACACTGGTTAAATATTGAGAAACAATTCTGTTGATTTAAATAAGAACTCACCTCGTAATACAAATTTCTCATAGAAACCTGAATCTTATTTTTTTACAAAAAAGAAGCTATTAAGGAACGATTAATACAATATATAGGTTATATAATGACATAGTTTTTTTTTCTTTACTAACTACTACAAACATCCTTATAACTAGTATTCTTTGTAAAGGACTCTTAAACACCTAGATGTTGGTGAGCCCTGAAGCCCCAATTACAAAAAAAAAAGTATTCTTTATATTAAATTGTTTCATAAATTAAGTTATAGCCTTGCGTACATGGTAAAGCATCATAGTGTTCATTGACTTATTTTTTTAGGTTGAACTGTGAATAATAAATAATAATGTATCATGACAAACTAAAACACAATATACTCAATCTGTATCTTGAACCTCATCTAACTAGATCAAATCAACACAACAATATAATAGCTTAAATTTTTATGAAGTTTTTCCAGCACAACAATCTTCAGTGATAGAAAATCTTTATTTCACAACTTTCTACACAAAATGATTTTCAGTAATGCACTGATTTAGTGGGATAGTATGATTTCATCTTCTAACAGGAACACAAGAATTTCCACATTCTCCTGGGTTTTCTACAAACTTTGACTTTTCTTGAGAAAATTACATTACAGGGTGTGGGAACGGTCTGTAGGATGAAGAAACCTAGGTCACGGAGAATTTCTTCAATTTAACAGATGTCATTCTAAACCTCTCATTAAACTCGTTCACTGACACGAAGGTGAAGTTTACTCTTTCCAAAGAGTAATGTCCTTGTATGTCGCACTCGAATGAATACATCATCATAATTGTCCAAGGAAGAACTTGACCACATCATCTTAATACAAAAGCACTTGTAACTCCTTTATAGCTAGGTAGGAAATTCTTGGTTGGTAACAAGTTTTTTTTACAAGTTTGTCAGCTACAAGTGTTAATAACCTAACAATGTTAGTTGGTTACAAGTGAATCACTTGTAGAATTTTAAGAATTCACTTGTAATTACATGTGTACCTTTGTGAAATGCTAGTTACTGGATATTTTTACAAACTTGTGAACATTTACTTGTTACTAACAAACTTGTACTTTTGTGAAACAGGCCCCTGGAAATGATCTGTGGGTACAATTATCATGTTAAAGAAGTTTGTTTAGATTTGAAAGAAAGAAGGAAAACTAAAGCTGATATATAAATTTTTTTTTAATGCGAATGATCCCACTTACCCAAATTAGAGTTTATGAAGACTTAACACACAATTGCGCATTTAAAATCATGGGATAACTCTAGGACTGTCGTTATTGATGAAGTGTTGGCTAGACACGATGGGCAAGAATATTTCAGTGAAACATGTAAGTCACAGTGTTATACTTATAATTAATTACTGTACGTGATTATAACTATTCCATGCGATTAGTCGAGAGACGAATTGCGAGGTTATGTCACATGTGCACATTCACCAGTACCGAATGCCGATACACTACTTCCATAGAACTACACCGCCACTGGGGCGCGGGGTGGGGTGACAGCTTGAAGATATTTCACTATTATCTGTCGTGGTTGTTAGCGAAATTGGGAAATTGTCTACTGTTAATTTGTTTACAGAAATAATTGTGAACCTGGAGGACTCGGAAAACTTTAATATCGTGTCAACAGTTGAAAATAATGGAATCTCGTAATGAAGGTAATATTCTTTTGCCGTTTTCAAATAATTTGATCATTTATTCATGGAGAGGTACTCCCTTAATCGCTTTTAATCCTTCAGAGTACGCATATTGATTTGAATTATGTGGAAAACGTGGAGAAGGTTAAGTATTAAGAATTTATGAGGTCCAACCTGTCACGCTGAGTGCATTATCCCGCCTGATACCCTAAAATGACGCATCACTTCCTTTGAAGGAAAAGGATATTGAGTCTTGAAGTGACAGTACTGTGCGAGTAATCAGTACCGTATGAAAGAAGGATAAATGCTTGTCTCAAAGCTGTTCATCAAGTTATAAGCTAAATAATTTTGTGGTATTCTTTTACATCTATGGCGTGGTTTTAATACAGGATTGGAGAATTTTCAGTTTAAAGAACGATTTCTATGGGAATTTTTGTTTGTGGCTTTCTGTACTGTTGTAATATTCTATCAACAATATTTATAGATAATCTATTTACAATTATTAATTTTTGAAGTCCAATTTGCTCTACCAATTAAAATTCCATTGTTTGTTTGTGGTGTCAGGAGTTTACTAGTTAAAAGAAATTTTTTTATACCTTATCTGTTAAGTGCTGTCATGTTAAGTGAGGAGAAAAGATGCCTAAAGAATGTAAATCTGCTATACTTTCTCCAGAATATTATGAAGGGAACTAATTGAGTTGTACTAATTAGATATGAATAGTTCAATTGGTAATATTATTAAAGATATTCTCGTCAATAATATCATCTAAGACTGGAAAAGGAAGTAGAAAGTATCCTTGGCGAATACCAGGGAGGATGTAGGTCTAGATCAACGATAGACCAACTTAAAATAATCATAAAGGATTGTCATAATCACAATGTAAATTTTGAATAAAATTTTTTGTGTTTTTAATATGCAAAAGATAATGTGGATCAGGAAACATTTCTACAACAATACTAGACTGTACACTATAGGCACTAATCAAATTCTTTTCAGTCGACACATAGGCTAAAGTCATGGTTCAAGTTTATCCTTCAGAAGCATTTAGTATAAACGGTGGGTTTTACTTGACAGTCTTATTTAATCCAGTTTGAGAAAAAGTAATGAGAAATTAGACTAGTGCATCAGAGGATCAATATACTACAGAATTTTTTACTAACATCTTTACCTTGGGGGTAAGACATCTGGACACCCTAAAGGGAAATCTATTAAGGAATTTCAGGATGCAACTAATGTCATGGAAATGAAAATTAATGAAGACTTAACATAATATCAAATAACTACCAGATTACCTGCCTTAAGAAGTATTGTATGAGATTAAGAATTTTGAAAGGATCCAGAAGTGTAAATATCTAGGTTAAATTGTGGGTGAAAAAAATTAATCAAGTGAGGAAATATAAGCTAGTTTAAGTGCAGGTAATAAATGCAGTTTTGCATTTTACAATCTCTTCAAGTCTAAAGCTTGGAACTCAATATATCTCCTTCCCAATTCCCTTACCCAAGTCCAACTGTTTGGTGGAAGAGTAGGCCACATGGCCTGAACTTTGCCAGAAGGCATAAAATAAATAAATAAAAAGAAGGGAATGATTTGGATTATTGAGGAAGCCAAGGACCTGCTGGTCTATGGAAGAAGAAAATTGATTTGTATTATGTGAAGGAGTATTATTGAGGTATCAGAAGTATTACTTGGCAGTGTTGAATTCAAGAAAAATTTTGGAAACTTTTGTCAGCAACCTTGTGTGAAGTTAATATTGTAGAGAAAGTATTGCAAATGTGAACAGAATTTGAATAAATGTTTTGTTTTTCTGTAAACAATTTTTCCCATGTATTAATATTTTAGTCTTCTAATTGTGCTCTCTTCAGAGTGGCTTGCATTTCAATTACTCTTGTTTTGAATATATACTGTTATTTTCAATTTTTAGGAAAACTTTTCTTTTTATTTCAATGTAATACATTATTTTATTGCTTTTGACTAAGGGATGAGTATTTAATCTTATCTCATAAACACTACAAAAATGTTTCATTTTATTTCTATCTTTCAATTTTTCCGGATAATCATGTACACATGATTTATGATATAATTATTTTCTGTTTCATAATGTTTTTATGAAAGTGAACTTCATTTGATTTTAATGTAAAACTTTTTATTTCCCTAAATAGTTAATGGTGAAGTTGTTCATGAGAAGAGAACTTCCCAATGTTTTGAACATGAGACAAGCACTCGACAGGCTATTGTAACCGTTGTAGTCATCTTCCTGGTATCTGTGTTTGCTTTATTGTATGTTTATATGAAGTTTCCTGAACTACAAGAGTGAGTAAATTTTTGGTAGAGATTTCATGTTTCACTAATTTCAAATTTACATTAGTTTTTGTTTTGCAATTTCAGAACTGAGCGCCAACACATGAAAATCCCTTGGGATATCGAAGATGCTAAAAGATTGGGACAAGTTTTGGATAGATACAAAGAGAGATATTTCTTTGAAGTACTTCTTGCTGTGTTTCTTTCGTACATTTTGTATCCTTTGTATATTGTTTCAAGTATAATTAATAACTTTTCATTTAAGAAATCTTCACTAAAAACACATCTTAAGAGACATTTCTCCTATCCATAGTCATACTAAACTTGGAGACTCGGCTAGCTTGGCTGAGGATGGGCAAAACATTCTGTACAAGGTAAAGTTTATAGTGGAGATTTTATGTGTGAAACATGTATTAATTATGTAATGAAGATGTCTCTGTGTAATTCTTGAAAGAGTGTAAATCAGTTTATTATAATTGTTACATTTACTGATTGGGTGTAATATCTACATGTTATCTCTGAGTATTCTTACTATTAACAAACATTATATAATCAAGATAAATAAATAAATAATTTAAGACTAACAACCTTATGATGGACGAATACCATGTATTATCTCTATTTTCCTATTACGAAGTCGAAATATAAAGAAGGAAAAGGAGCATCAAATAAAACCACATCATGGTTATGGTAATATTTAGTAAATTTAAAGTTGATTGTGTTACTGACTCATAAATGCTCATTTACTCACTCCCTCTCATTCACTGACAAACTAAGTGGCATTTGGTGTCATCCTGGAATTCTGGTATTTTAACTTCATTTTGAGAAACCAATGAATTGTTTTATTTCAAAACATCATCAAATTATCAAAAAAAAATTCATTTGCTAGGATCTCTCCAAATTTGCTATTGAATAGAATATGTGTCAAATGCAAAAAAGTAAAAGCTTGACAAAAATGAAAAGTTGTTCAAATATTCAAATTACTGCCATATAACAGTAACAGATCTGAGTATGTCATTGTGCTTGTTTTTTATTGTTATTAAAAAGGAACTCCAATTTCAACCTCATGCTTTCTTTTTATCTTCATAAATAATGAAAATATCACAATTCAGCTAATTACAAATAACTTTCTATAACTTTACTTCAAAAGTTGACATGAAGGTACTAAATCTGTATAAAATTAGCTTAATTTACAATTTTACAATTTATTGTATTTTAAAGACAACTTCAAATTTATCATAAAATTTTTTTTTTGACAGGTTATGTTAACTCAGAACCAGAGGTCCTCCCCTTCCCATACCAAGAAAAGCAAAATAATTAATTTCTGTGTAAGGGCCCGTAAGAAAATTAAAAGGTATTATTGGAAATGGTTCTGATAACAGCTTCAACAAGCATTGTGTCAAATTAATATTTAATATCTTTGAAACTGCAAGAGAATTTCATTTCTAAAGTACCTTTGGAAAATGATTGAGACTTAAACTTAAGGACTCTGTTCTAATGCAATAAATTTTTCTCATGTGTTTAAGAAATTAATGGAGGATTAATAAAGAAGCTTTAAATATACTGAAGTATTACATTTTCATTCTTTGGAATTTAGAAGTATAAAGAATAATTTTATATTATATTGCCGACAAACATGATGAATTATTTATTTAGTGAATTATTTTTCTATAAATGGTGGAAACTGCATATTAATAAATATTTCTAGTGAATTTTATTGATGAGCCATTTTCTTGAAAGAAAAGGGATATTTTGGAAATTACATGGTATGAAGTTGATTTTGGGGGAGGTTACATATAACTGTGTATAACCTTAATTAAACCTTTCAAATGTAATAAATTTTAGCAAAATGGTTTTGGACATTAATGAAAATAATGGATTGAATAAAGGTGATGTGACTGTGATGATTATATGCAAGAAATGCAAAGTGAGAAACAAAATTATGAAATATTTGGATAGCAATTTGATACCAAGGAATATCTTTAAATTTTGTGATAATTAAGTGTTGGCATCCTTAATGTTTTACTCCTCTTCCCAAAAATTTTTAAAACTATATTTCTCATTGTCTATGCTTTCTCCAATTTTAGTCATATGATAGTTTTATTATGTTTTTACACACTTCATGAATATTTATTTACCTGTCTGTTGGGAGCCAGCTTTTGTGGGACCTTGCACACATCTGCTGCACATAACTGGAACTCCTCTATTCAGGCAGAATATAACTCCTATCAAATGTTTCTATCTTGTTACTTCAATGTTCAATAGAGATTTAAATTTAGGAAGTAAAACCTTTCCCAATAATCAAGAATAATTTGTTGGTGGACCAGTCCTAAGACCAAGAGGTTATCGAATAGTAATTAGTAATGGTATGTGAAAAAAACATAATTTTTAATGTATTATATTATGAAGACTTCACTGAGTGAAGTTACTTAAGAATAACATCTGATAATGTTTTGATGCCTTTTATTTGTCCTTATGAATTATGTACTTGTATGACAGTATTATAACTTTTTTAGTTTTAAAATTACTTCATGTTGTTTAATATGCAAATACTCAAATATGTGTTTCATGGTTGGGTGTATATTGTTTCACAGAGTTGTTTGTTATTTTCCTTAATTTCTCATTTCAGCCTTCAAACATTTGCCATACCTGGCTCAATCTCACTCTCCATATTGTCTGGTTTTCTTTTTCCTTTTCCTTTAGCTCTGGTTCTCGTGTGTTTTTGCTCAGCAACTGGAGCTTCTCTTTGTTATTTACTCTCTTATTTTCTTGGTCGACGAATTGTTTACAAATATTTTCCTGAAAAAGCTTCACATTGGGCTTTAGTGGTTGGTTACAGCTAATTTTTACATGCTATGGTTTTGTAAAATATTCTTTTATTAATACTACCTTTATTTTCTACTTTCAGGTCAATAGACATAGAGATAATTTGCTAAATTATCTTTTATTTTTGCGTGTTACTCCATTTCTTCCAAATTGGTTCATTAATATAGTATCACCTGTAATAGGAGTACCTTTGTATCCTTTCTGGCTGGGAACATTCATTGGTAAGTTTTATCTTACTTCCTAAGACCAATACTCATTGTTTGAGTGCATTTACTTTTTCTTATATTTTAATAGAAACCTTCAATAAACATCATTCATTAAACAAAGCAAAACAAAACAAATACGCTATGGGTCATTCTTTGTATAATTGGCCAAAAAAAAAAGTAAACCATCGCGAACTTCAACAAAAGCCTTTTTTCTAGTTAAAGACATTGAAAAATGAGGGATATGCCCATTGATTCGATATTTTTGTCATTTTTTACCATTAAGTGAATACAAGACTGTTTTAACATAAATCAAGCCTATATGAACAGCAAATGCAAAATGCTTACAAAATACTCTCATAAAGATAATTATAGTATTTTATACAAAAAGTTTAGACTCCATTCTATTGTTTTCAACCATATTATTATATTACTTTTGTCAAACAAGGACCAATTTTGGATTCAAAAAATGGAAAATGCTACTTTTTTTCAAAATTAATTTTCCAAAACACAATATCACAGATTTTCACAGTTATTTGAAAATTGCCCAAATATATTGAATTTTTGTTGGTGAAAATTTGATCCATTTTAAAAAATAAATGACAGAGATATAGTCAATTATATCGAGGTATACTTAACGATTTATGTAGTTTTTCAGAATTCATGATTATTTGTCTTTTGAACTCTATTCATAAGTAAAAGTCAATTGACTTGTAATTTTTACCTCCAACAGTCAAAGAAATTACTTGTGTGCCTGTTAACATCAATTTGAAATTCTAATGGATTGCACACACACATACTGAGTGAGTTCCTGCAGCACTAGTTAAATTGCATTGTTTTGGTCACAATTGTGCAAATTTTGAAAAGAAACTCTTGAATCAGGAAATCGCTCATTGAAAAGATGATGAATTTCCTTAAATTCTTCATTATGTTTAACTTCAAAGTCACATGTGATAGTCCACAATGATTTCTTAATCAATGAAGCACGTTTTTTTAAGGATCACAGAAACTTTTCACACATTGTTCATATTTGCTTCGCTTAAAAACATATTTGAACACTCTCAGCTAACCTTAGTTTTAGATCTATTTTTAAATAAAAACAGTTTTCTTGTGGAAAAACTGTTAACTGTCTTGTAATTTTCTTCTTGCAAACATATAGTTTTTAAATTTCCAGTGAACATGCTTTATTAATCCCGGCCATTGTTCCACACAAAACAACGGTGAATTGAATATTTCATATGAAAAATGGGCCTAAAAACCAGTAATTAGGTTAACCAACTATGTCATCTTCACTGATTACTGAGTTCCTACTTTACCGACATTTGATCATTATTGAACGCTTTTCTTCAAAGTGAATGTGATTTATCTACCCAAATGAGGATTATCAGATACAACATAAACATTTGTTGGTGCACACTCACAAATAATGAATGTTACATTATTATTATTATGTGTGTGGGAGGACTAAACAAATTAGATTCACACTTTTCACAACATTGCTAGAGAAAACTAATTAACATAAGAAATTTATTGTATAACATAATTCATAATATTCTACTTGGTTCTTACTATTCAAATATAGTTTTACTAAAAATTTGAAAACACAATCACAGTCAGTTGAGTTTTACTTATGAATAGCGTTCAAAAGACAAATATTCATGAATTCTGAAAACCTACATAAATCGTGAAATATAATACCTAGATATAATATAATACCTACTCCATCCTGGCCCGGATTTTGCTCCGGTTTTCCTTTGGGTAGAGGCGAATTTCTTATACAGGTTCTGCAGGCTTTGTCTAGAGGCATGTTTATTGTAACAATAATTCGTGAATTTAGTATTATTTCAATTCTTATTATTTTTAAACACTACATTCAGAATAATCTATAGTTCGATAATAATTTGTTCGTGTCAATTTTTTGCGTTAAATTACAAACATATTGACATTCTGTTAGTATTATAACTCGCAGCTAACTTTTTATCTTATTTAGGAATTTTTGCTTAAAATTTGAATCTGCCTCTGCCTTAGGGCCCTTGATCGGAATTGATGGGATTGTCCCTTGCTTGCTTCTGGAGAGTAAATTAGTTTATTGTCCTCCACGTGGTCATACGCAGTTTGTACTGCTTTTTTGACAATACATTTATTAATTGACTATATCTCTGTCAATTATGAAAAAATGGATCAAATTTTAACCAACAAAATTTCAATGCATTTGGGTATTTTTCAAATAACAGTGAAAATGCATGATATTGTATTTTGGAAAATTAATTTTGAAAAAAGTAGCATTTTCTGTTTTTGAACCCAAAAATGGTCCTCGTTTGACAAAAATAATATAATAATACGGTTGAAAGCAATAGAATGGAGTCCCCCCAGGGGACTTACATCTAGTTTAAGTACATGTTTGGCAAACACGGGGTCCCGAGCTGAGTCTGGCATTACTTCCACTTAATTGTGCTAGATTCCTTCCTTTATCTTTTCTGACCTTCCTTGGTCACCTTTCGTTCTTTTCGATCCCGACGCTATTAGGGCTAGGGTATCTTTCATTTTCCTCATTTTTGTGATGTTGTGAGATATGTTTTGATATATTGTAATTCAGGAGGGTTTTTGGTGGGTGTGGTTGAGTCATTCGGCGTGTCCCACACACGGGGAGAGTCATGTTGGCTCTCCTTAGTGCATGGCTGCATTTTCCCTAGCTGTACAGAATTTTAGGGCTCTAATGATCTCGATGTCGACGAGCCGTAAAGCCACACACACACACACACACACAATAGAATGGAGTCTAAACTTTTCATATAAAACACTATTATTATCTTTATGAGAGTACTTTGTAAGCATTTTGCATTTGCTGTTCATATAGGCTTGATTTATGTTGAATTATGTCTTGGATTCACTCAATGGTAAAAAATGACAAAAATATGGAATCAATGGGCATAAACCTCATTTTTCAACGTAATTAACTAGACAAAAGGCTTTTTTTGAAGTTCGCTATGGTAGATTTTTTTATTTATTTATTTTTTTTTTTGGCCGATTATACAAAGAATGACCTTACGTTATTTTTCCTTTATGACAGCATGGAGAAATCATTATTTCGATTGATAATGTGAGACTTAAACATTTTGGGACATTAAGTCTCACGCCTTTTTTTGGAAACTGGAAATATGATGTGTTACACTGTGTTAGGATTTGTTCCTCTTTCCATATTCTTAAGAACCAATTTAGAGAGGAATTTGGTGTTAAATAAGGAGATACATTATTTTGTATAATTATGGAGGTAATCCTAGTACAACTGAACCTTAATGGTAATATTGCCACCCGTCTGAAACAATGTAATGTCTATGCGGATGACTTACTGATAACAGCAAGAACTGAAATCTCTATGCAGAATACTTTTCAAACTCAAGAAACTATCCCTGGAATACTGGCTAGTTATCAATGTACAAAAAGAAAACAAGTACTTAAAGTGTAAAACTGGTGAGCTAAAGTTAATGATTGTATTTGGGAGGATTTATATTTATATCCTCAATAATTTGAATAGAAACACTTATGAAGAGATCAAAGAGCAAAGAGCTGCTGGGAATCTCACTTATTTTGCCAATATTGGATTGTTTAAGAGTAAACTCCTCACCAGAGAGGCTATCAATCATATGTCCAAGTCACTTACGCTACTGAGACTTGGATGCTTAAAGAAAATATACTATCGCTTCTCTCAACTTTCTTTTCAACTGTCAGAGCTTCAAGGGCAATTCAAAAGTTTTGTGTAGGAGTTTGGGGCATTTTGTTTCATCTTTACATAAATAAAGTAAATTCCAAATAAGATATTTTTTATTTATTTATTTTTATATGGGGTTTAGGGCTTGCCAACATCTAGGTCATTAGAGCCCTCTCTAAATAAGTTTACTTATGAGAGAATAATATTTGGTACTTCTCTTTCTTTATATGAATGGATTCACCTTCATATGAATTTTACCAAAATCTGGGATAGTTTCTTTGTTATTTGACATGATGTGAACCTCCTATCAAATTGGGAGACTTAAATATCAGAGAATATTGTTATAATTTTGTAATCAAAAATGAATTTTTCTAATAAGTTTTTAAGAGTAATATTTTTATTATTCATACAATTTATCTAAATATGGTTTTATACAAGATAAAGATCATATCTCACTTAAATAATTCTTTTTCCTTGTGAATAATTTCAAATTTGCTTTTGAAAATTCAATATTTAACTCAATGCTTAATGTTGTGAAGGAACGAGTGTGAAAAGTAGTTGAGAATGTATTTATATGATATTCAATTTAATGATCTCTAATGAATTCAATTTTCAGAATTATTTCAAATGTATATGACATATTGATTTAAAAAAAGATCAATTTCAGCTGTTTTTATGTAGCTATGTAAACATAGTAAGGATAGTACATATAGTAAATTTACTAGAAGTGAAATTAAAATTCCTACTCTCATCGAAAAGGCTTCCTTGACAAGCCCTGAAGTCCCAAAAAAAAAAAAAAACTCCAAGATTTTACTAATTTTTCAAGTTTCCTGAGATTTTTACTCCAATTACCAGAAACATTTTTGTGGATAGGTATTTTAATATTCAATTATTTTACTCATCATTTCTGTATTATTATAATTAAATTATGCAATAAATGTTATAACAATAAATATAAGTGCAGAGTATGCCCTACAAAACTGTCACTATATGCTATTGTTCAATATTTATCTGTAACTACTGATTGCATTGGTGTAGTTATGGTATCTTTGCTCCCACCATTGTGTTTAATACCCTGCTCAACCCAACTAGGCGAAGTTTTCAGCCTTTTCCTGTCCAATGTTGTTTCGACACTTCTAAGTTCCCCGGCAAAGCAACATCTCTTCTTCCCAAATTCCTCACCAACCCAATATCTTTCCTTCCCAAATTCCTCTCCTGAGTCATTTGGTAGAAGTGCAAATCACATGGAAGAACTGGCCACTTCGCAGATCAATCCTCACCATAAACTATGAAATTAATTAACTAAATAATATTAATAATAATTATTATAATTGAATTTGAACTTATTCATCCCAAATATTACAATTTTTTTACATTGCAAATAAAAGAATTATTAAACAAATTGTAATTAAGTTGTTAGACATAATATAATACAAAATTTTTAATACAAAGAGTAATGATACTACTAATAATACTAATACTTTACAATGTTTATTATCTACACCTCTAAGTTCTTCTGAACTTGTCAGAGAGGTGTTTGATCATATCATTCTATAAATCTTTTCACTACTGCTTGCTTCCTTTTTTATTACATACACATCTACTATGAAATCATTGTCAACAAAACAAAAAATAATACTACCGTATACTTTAAAACTAAAAAAAAGAATAAAGAAAATTAATACAAAATTTATACTCAATCAAACAAAATATAAACAAGAAAAATAAATAGAAATTCTTGCTTAATAATTCAAATAAAAATGTAATTCATACATTAAAAAACTTCTTAAAGTCTTATTCTTTTAATTGTAGTGTAACAATGCCCTTTCTCACGTACATTTTTCATCTATATTAGTTTTCTATTAACCATTTTTTAACCTCTTTCCTCATTTTGCTGTTCGATTTTATTTCCAATATTTCACGTGGTAATTCGTTTAATAGTCTTGGAGTAACTCCATTCCATACCCTTTCTCCATTTTTATTAAGTGTCTTGGGTATTATGTAGTTATACTTTTCCTTTCTCATATACGTAGTATATAGAAAGTATTGTAATCGTGAAAAAAATTCGAAAATGAGATTTTTGCAGAAATATCCATTTTGGAGACCCTTGATTCTGAAAAAGTGGTTTTTGGCTGGACCTCCAGTCCATCTGTCTGTGCGCAGCACTCCTGACCGAATTGTAATTTTTTTTTTCATTTTTCATGTTTAGGGTAGAATTTACTTCTGACATATGCATGTGCTTTCAATTTTGTTTTTACTTGAACACAAAGGGCACTTCACATGGTCAAAGTACATTTTTGAATATTTTTCGAAAACTGGTTCAACAAATTTGCTTAAATTTTCTGTACATATAGTACAATTAGTATGCATTACATCTGCTCTAGTGGTATTTTGCTTTTTGGTATAGATGCAGTAAAATAATTTCTATCTGCTATATTCACGCATTTGTTTACTATTTCAAGAACCTTGAATATTATTTAACATGGATGAAGCAGAGGTAGAGTTAATTAATGTTCTGAATATTTATTTTACTTTCAAATCTCTAATAAAAGACACTAAGAAGTTGAATTATTGACTACTTATATTATTTAATAGATTAGTTATATTATTTAATAGATACGATTAGTGTTTATCAATATAATTTTGAAATTTCAAATTGCGAGAAAATTTAGTTCCTAATTAAATTTTATAAGAATATTTACGGTCTGCTGGCTTTGTTCTCATATTAATAATATCCTATTTATCTTTATATTTATAAATAAATATATCTTTTGAAATAGAATATAAATCTTGCTGATCTTATCTAAAAAAAACAGAATTTGTATATTAGAGATTCTTTTATATAAATCCCAGTAAAATATTTCTTTAATAAACTTTTTAAATTGTGTAAAATGAAGATGATCAAAATATAGAGTAACATGTGAAAATCATCCCTCTCCTATTAGGATGCTATAATGCTGCTCTCTAGTCCAGACTGAGAAACGTATATGAGAAAGTATGTGCAGTGGTTTTGCACCACTAGTTTCGTTGTTTTATAGTTTTTGTCATTAATTTTTCTATATTCTTCCCTAAAAAAATTTCTACTTACAATTTGGAATTTGTACATCTTATTAACTGTCAATATATTATGAGCTCCATAACTATCTTTTGTGCTAATACCCTTTAACTTCAGATAAACATTTTAGACTTTTGTTTTGTAATTTTTGTATTAATAATAATAATAATTATTATTATTATAACAGGACTCAAGAAGTACTTTTCTGAAAAATGTCTCCACTACACAAAGCAGTAGTATCGAGTGACAAAGGTTACACCCCAATGAACCTCAGTAACAGTGAAAACTAGCCTACTATCATCACATTCAAGGACAGGTTGAAGGTGTGGAAGACCAAGCCTCTCCATGGCAGATTTCCCAATGCTCTTGAAAATACGGATCACGATGCCTCAGTGCAAAGGCTCTGAAATGGTGCTCTATTTGGAGACACTGAATGATTCATGCAAGTAATCCAGGATCAAGTCATCAAAACCAACAACTGTAAAAAGTACACTGAAATGCAAGATGTTAACGAGAAATGTAGAATCTGTCACCAGTCATCAAAAACAATAGGTCACCTCTAGATGTACTTTTTAGCTAACACAGTATCTGCAGCGGCATAACTTGACTTTTAACATAATACACCTATCTAGTGCAACAAAATTCAGACTTTTAACAGAAGAAGCTGAAATGATCACTCTTAATCATGAATACCAAGCAAGACCTACAATATAAAACAAAGATTTTAAACTATATTATGACCTACCAATACACACAGATAAAACAGTCCCAGCTAATAGACCAGATATTATACTACATAATGTCAGGGAGTGAAAAGATTCATCATTAATGTCACCCATCCAGCAGATCATAACATTGACAAAGCAGAAATGGATAAGATGTCAACATACATCCCACTTTCAATAAAATATAAACTCATAACTGTAGAATTTCTACCAATCATTGTTACAGCAAATGGCCTCATAAATAAGAACCTGAAAAACAATTTGGAAAAACTAAATCTGCATCCCAAAAAACTTATTCCCAAGATCCAAAAATCTGTTATCTTAGAAACTTGCTGTATTGTTTGCATCGTGCTTAACTTACCAAGCCAGGAATGAGGCATGCTAGATAGCCCCTCAAACCTTTTAAAAAACCAGGTGAATAATCCCTGAGAAGAAATTGTATAATAAAAATAATTATTATTATAATTTCTTCTTCCTTCCCAAAGTATTTTAACTTCTTGATTTCTTTCATAAAAAATAAAAAAATATTAAATGAAAAACTAGACAGTTGAATACCATCCTTCGTCCTGTAGATAGGGATGGCATCCTACAGGTGGTAAAGCAGCATAGACTTGAGGAAATGACAAAAAGGACAAGACAGAAATGATGAAAGAGGAAAAGGAAACAAGACGGAGAATGAGAAGAAGGAATATATTAACAAGGAAATTGTCTTAGAATGTTGGAAGTCGTAGGCATGGCACGAAATAAATTAATGTACTAAATAAGTAGTATGTTACAACTTAAAGAAAAAGTATTTTGTCTTGAGTTCAAGTACTTTATTTACTTCTATTTTAGCTCTTTTCCATTGTTCGTCATAATTTATTTAAGGTATATTTTATTTCAGGGGTTGCTCCACCTTCATTTGTTGCAATTCAAGCAGGTCAGACATTATCCAAGTTGTCTGCCTCTAGTGATGCTTGGTCATGGACTTCGGTTGTGCTATTGGCTGTGTTTGCTGTCCTTTCATTAGTTCCTGTTCTTTTAAAGAAGCAATTGAGAGAGAAATTTGAATAATATCAAGGACTATTCTAGTGTGTGTGTGTGTGTGTATTTGTATCTATTACTGGTATTATCATCTTTATTATAAATTAAGTAATGCCATCAAAGTACATTAAATTTTCTAATAACTGAAACATATCTGCATTTCACCTCTTCGGAAAACACATAATTAACGTATCAAATACTTTATGGGGTGAATCATAATATTAATCATAAATTTAAAAATCATAATTAATTATAAAATTAATATTTATTTAAATTATCAATAAGAATGAAGAGACCAGCAAAAGATTTGGCAGAGACAGAGCACTTGAGGGAATTCAGCTCCTCTGCAGAAATGAAAGATACTGTAGGTAAGGAGGTGCAGGGCCATGTATGAAAACAAGTGTGCCGTTAAGAGAAAATATTGTTTAGTTATGATATACAAGTCATTACATTCCTTTTGTTTTGTTATGTTCAAATTTTAAGATAGGTGTTGTACCTTAATTTTTATTGTTTCTGAATCAGATATATTTTCTCTAAATTTTTATAATGCTGTATTTTGTTCAATATTTACTGGAATAATTCAATATTTTGTAAAACTTACACTAGTTAATTTTCCTAGATTAGTTACAACTAAACTAAGTTTACTGGGGCCAAAGACTTTGTGATACATATTTTTAGTAGTAAGATATAGTGTAGTGCATATTTGGTCAATGTTGTTGCATGTATTTCCGTTTTCTATTTTGCTCAGCACTGCATTATACTTCTCCCAGCTGGGAGTTGTTTTCTCTCCTTTTTATTTCCATGTATTTTGTTTGTCTCTTATACAAACTAAGAGTGCAATAATGTTGTATGAACCATAAATCATTGACTAGTCAATGAAACGATGTGGTGCTCAACTCTGTTATCAATGTATTAAAATTTGTTTTTGATCGGGATCTTTGATTCCTTGTACAAGAGTAATTTTAAATTGAAATATTTTCATTCATAAATTGTCCTTTATGTTTAATATTGCATTTTTTATTTCATTTTGTATGAACTCAATTTGTTTCACAAAAAACTAGCCAAATTTTTCTTTCACTCAATTATATTTTGGAAAATCAATTTACAAAAAATTTGAATTTTTTCTGTTGTGAACTATGACAGTTATTTCTAAATTAAACTTTTCTTATGAGATGTAAATGCTGTTAGTGTAAATGTTCATTTTAATGTGAGGATTTTTCTAAGAAAATACATTATGTGAAGAAACTAGCAGCTAAACTTTCTTTCAATAACCCAAATTACTTAATTTATGACAAAATCTCTAAGATAAAGTGCCTTACATTGTTAGGTATGTCAAATTTAATGATGTTGGAGCAGGTGTAAAATTAAAATATTTATTGAAATTATGTACAGTTCAAATTTTTTGTTAAATTTACATATTTATTTTATTTCTTTATCTGACAATGAGATTGATTTATTCCATTTTATTAAAAGAACAATTCCACCATAGTTTGTGCTTTCCTTGTTTTGTAAATTTTTCACAGCTCAGTTATGAATAATGCACAATGTATTTTTATTTCTGATAAGGGTGATATTATAGTAGTTAATTGCATTTGACCTCATTCATAGAATTAAGGCAAATAAATTTCTTGAAATGAGTAAGTTTTGTTTATTATGTTTGCTTAATTTTTTTTTTCATCCTATTTTGTATTACAATATTACTGTCCATTTGACCCTTTCTTTTCAATTATTTTTATTAGTTATTTCATAGGGAGTAAGTATCATTTCTTTACTGAATGCAATACTAGTGCTATTTACTTCTATCATCATTGTTATAAAGTTATTCATTTTTTACCTTTTGTAGATGAACAGTTGTATTTCAATCACAACGCTTCTGCCAGGATTTTGACCTTTGTTAGGTGATAGAAAAATATTTTAGTATTGTAATAATATGTCATAATGAAATAACGTAATCTGTGAGAACAACAAAATACACCAAACAAAACAGAGACGATACCCTAAATGATCAAAATGTTGATTAATGAATATTCAATAGTTCCTGTATCCCCTGATCATTCATACCTGATATACCAATAGGATCAAGCAGTATTATTGATCGTATAACGACAGATTAAAGTGTGTTATTAATTTTCATTTTTATTATTAATCATGTGTATATTTTATCATCTTGTCATTGTTGAAGGACAATAGGACTCGGTTTCCAGTTTTATCAAGGTTGCTAGAGATATATGAGCTATTCGTGTATCAATTGTGGCTTAGAATCTACATTCAATAAGAGCAGAATAATACTAAATGTATTGCAGAGTTTGTTGCTACCATTTATTGTTGAAGCATTTGGTTGAACCCAGTATTGGTTAAGAGTTATTCTCCAGAACTCTATCAACTTGGTCCAAATAAAGAGCTAATAGTCTCAATAAAAAAATTAAAGAGATTTCGCTCTTGAAACAGGAACGTGTGGAACTTTTTTTTTCTTGTTATGATTTATATTTTTCATTATTATTAAATATCGTTTTATTTGGTCATTTTTTATTTTTGATATTGTTTTTTATTCCTTTTGCAGAATGTCACGCACTTCTATTTGATGACGCTGATGGTCAAAGTTGACCTTCATGCTAAATGTTTAGTGTATTTTAAATTAATTAATTTGTTTGTTTACTGTGTTTCTAAAAAATATTATTGCTTGCAAATTGTATCTTTTTTGTTGAAAATAGATATCATTTGAAATTTATTCAAGTTTTACACAATCAATTAAGAAAACATAACTATTTAAATCAATTTTAAATTATTTTTTATTAAACTCTTACATGATTTATGCTTACATCATTTCATTTTCATATTTGTATTTCATAGAACCAACTAAAATGTTATTTAATTTGGACAAATTAATTTCATTTTAGGTTTAAAACTACATAATTTCCATTTACTTGTGTTAAACAAATTTATGAAAACTTATTTTTTAGGAAACAAATTACATCGATTCTGGCTTAAACAAAATTATATTCGGCCCTGATTTGAATTAGGTATGTACTTCAGGCAAGCTCTTGTCATAAGGGAACTGTAAGGACTGTGTATGGTTCATGAACTTCACTATTCTGGAATATTATGATTATATTACACACTTATATAGTAAAATTTATTTCAAAATAACTTGAGAAGTACGTTCAAACATTAGTGTATACAATTATAAATTATTCAAACTTTTAATGTGACTGTACCTGGATTGTAACTTACATGAGGCAAAATCTTTGAATAAGAACTGTAATGATAATTCGTCTTAAAACATTTGTCTCGTGTATTAAACCATTAATTTAATTTTAATATAAACGAAAATAGTACGTGTTATTTTATGCTTCATTCCGGGCAATGTTGCATTTTACTTTCGAAGTCGATATTTGCGCAACTTGTGAAAATAGCAAGCCCAATAAGTGGCAGCGATATTTGCACAACTTGTAAGCATAGTAGATCCACTATTTTACAAGTGTGAATAGCGATACACCTCTCCGAAATTTTCTGTCATTACGACAGGATTTTACGACACTGGTTACAATAGAATTTACAACACATTATAGTTACAATAGGATTTTACGACAGAACCAGGAATGAAAACTAAAAGCACGCGGTATTGCCCCTTTGGACTGCAGACTCATACGTTACAATGTCTCAGAAGCTTTCGTCAATCATGGAATGGAAATGACATGTTATTAACTTCTGACATCGGGTAACTCACCATTTGGAAACGGGAACAAAGGGAAGTTTTGACCGTTGACTTCTTTGGCTTAAGAAACTCCTAAACAAGTCTCAAGCATTTCCTCTATGCCTGCTAATTCTAGCTCCTGCAACAGAATATCCTAATTTACCTAATCAAATGCGTTTTTGAAATATATAAATATGCCAGTAACCTTTGTCTTTGAATTTAAAGTATTATATATATTTTTTCATTAGTATATAATATGGCTTCTGTAGATATTCGTCTTCTAGAGCCATTCTGAAAAGAACTGAAATTATTCTATTTCTAGAAAAGTAAGAAGCCTTGACTTAATTGTTCATTCAAATATTTTGGAGGAAAATGATCTGTGGACAGAGTTTGCGTCTCTACTAGGGCGGGATGTCAGTTAATTTAACAAGAAGTTCAAATACTACCGCTTGGTAGCGCAACAACATTACTCCACCCAGAGTATGAAGTAATATTTCTATAGGAGGGGAAAGTAGGGTGGTACCATCTAAGGGGAGTTCCATCAACTAAATCGACAACCTCGCTGCGGGTGACCGGTATCAAAACTACTTGGACGTTAGGTTAGCAAGTCTAGAAATTCTTTCTGCATCTAGGTTCTTCATACATTGCGGAAATAGTTCGTTTCCATAAGTTTTATTACTTACCTTCCAAATTCGAAGAGGTCACCCAAACTAGTTTTTGGGGAAGCTGATGTAAAGGAACAATAAGAACAGATTTTTCAGTAATGTACATAAAATGTATTCTAAAATAATCATACATATTACATTATCTAGATATATTCAATAACACTAGAGAATATTCCGTAACGTAAAACATATACAACGATATGGGGGAACTTATGCAATAACACTACAATAGATTCTATAACATTGCAAAACTACAATGACATGGGGAAACATACCGGAAAACTTGAGCAAGTGAAATGGCAGCAACGTGCTCACAAACTCGCTCAATTCGCGCTATCTCCACTGTTTATCATTATAAAATACATCCACAGTCTACTTCACCTCGGTAATTATCGAATCTCCCCAATTTTTGTGAATTTCTTTGATGATATTGATGGCAGAAATGGGAACACGACTTCCCGCAACAGTAACTCTGTCAAAGACATACTATAACTAACAAAGTAGTTAGAGGAACTCCCCCTAGACGTCACTACGGGTATAACGACACCAGTACCCCTCAAGTTGGATTCGCGCAACTGGCCGAGTTTCCCCTCCTGTATTTCAGTTCATGACCCAGAATGCGTCTAGACGCACTCTGACTTCACCTAAGGTATTTTAAGTACAAGTATTCGCATGCAAGTTGGATCTAAAGAAAGCTGGCGCCCTTACGGTATATGCATATCCGGAGACCGCTTTGAAAAAATATTTGCCATTAGTTTTATTGTTAATGAAAGAAGTGCAGTAAAGAAAGGGTATTTATCTGACGTGGTTAACATTAGTGTCTAAAAATAATAATAAATTTATTGTCAAAAAAGCTGTACAAACTGCGTATGACCATGTGGAGGACAATAAACTAATTTACTCTCCGGTAGCAAGCAAGGGACCATCCCATCAATTCCGATCAAGGGCTCTAAGGCAGAGGCGGATTCAAAAATTTCAGCAACATTTCTTAGATAAGATAAAAAGTTAGCTGCGAGTTATAATACTAATGGAATGTCAATATGTTTGTAATTTAACAAAAAAATTATTTTACATGTACATATTATTAGCGAACTATGGATACATGTACAAAATATTATCGAACTATCGAATAAAAACTGATTACAGCATCTTCAAATTAATTTTCGGATATCTGTTGACAAATAGGTAAGTACACATTTGAACACATTTTCGTTAACATATAACTTCTGTTAATCGTAGTTAAATTTATACATGAGTAGCCTATTACACACATTTATAAATAACAGTTTAACAGTTCTTGGTTAAGTTTTGACTCAAATTCACGCGATTATAAAAACTTTTAAAAAATCAAATGTAATATTTCCGTATCACGATGAGACTCAGAAACTATTCACAATTTAATTAAGATATTCTTTTTCATCAATAAATTGTCAAAAGATTATAAATTCTCTAAATTAAAGCGGCGCGACTCGTTTGCAAGCGCTACGTCATATTTTTAACACCATGTTAGATCCAGTATGGCGCATGCGAATACCTGTACTTATAGTGCTTCAACTCCACTGCCTTTTCTACCCTCGCCGTTCATACCACAGTATTTCATGTAGGTCTCTAGTTCCCTGTCGTTGGTGGAGGAAGGAGGGTCGCTGTGGTGTCACAGTGTGCAACGCCACGCAGCGACTGGTTCCATCTTCCCCGAGACCCGATTGCCTCTCAAATACATCTGCCTACCCGGCATTGCCCGGAATTTTTCTTAGTCAAATATTTTTACTCATGAAAAAATAAAATCTATCTACATTATAAGATCAAAATACTTTTACTTGCTGGTGTTCAAAAACCATGTATAGCACCCTAATTTTTCTTATTCATAACAATAAAAATGTAATACAAAAATTGACTGTATACACTACTCCATCTTGCGGGAGCCCCGCCGGTCGAATTTTCACTTCCGAAGTATGCTGTGGCTTCACCATTTCATTAAAATTCTTGTAAAACCCCAACTATTCGTCGATATTATACGATTTAAAGACGTTATTTATCTTTGTTAAATGCACAAAACAAATAATCCATTAAATTTGATGATAATTATTTTTTTCCTTCTTAAATTACTCTCTTAAAAACTGAAGTATTTTAACACTTCTATTATTAATGTTTTATCGTAATATGGATATTTGGATATGGATATTGGAAACACTATGGATATTTTAATTGTAGTATTCGTAAATGAGAAATGTAGCGTGCTATTGAAGCTTATCTAAACGGGGAGATAGGAGGTGGGTGGTCTATTGTTAGTAGTTGATACGGTTAGCTAGACTTACCGACAACTTAACCCACATAGGAGTAGTTAGTAATAGTACGAGTTAGTGGAGTGGAAGGAGGTGGGTTCGCTTTTCAGTAGTGACATCTACATGAACTGGGACATTAATGTGAAAAACTACAAATTTTTTCGTGGCCCCGCCGAGAATTGAACCCGAAGTGGTGGTATTTGGTAAGCAAGTATGTTAACCCCTTAGCCACCAGAGGGGAGATATTGCAGCACAATTGATGCATGAACAAATTGTTTTTCACACTTGTTAATTAACCACATTTCCCAGTTCGGAACATTGTAAAAAATTCTCATAATCTGGAGAAATAATTCTTTGAATTGCAATATGGGTTAAAATAACATTTACAATAACACCGAAGAACAAACAATATAGTAGTTTTGGCGTTAGAAAAACGATAGGCACAAATGACTATCCAAGTAGTGCGAATGTTGCACTATATGCTTTCAATATAAGACTCCACTTGCCAAGTAAGTTTACATTTTCCACTTCCATTAAAATTCAAGTGTGACTATGGAAACAAAATTTCTTCTAATATTCTTCCTTTCTTTCTTCTATTGCAAGTTGCAAATGCTCATTTTCAATACGTTCTCTTCTGCTCTGCCTCTCGATTTCGTTGAAGTAAAAAAGTAACTAGAACAGTTTGGAACTTAATCCCGAAGCTTAATTATATTATCCGAAGCAATCTTATCTAAACAATATAGTTTTCCAGGTAAAGTATAAAAACTATTATCCTTTTATTATATCCAATCAGGTGTTCCGGACGGCAGCATACTAGGACCAATCCTGTACACTTCAGATATGCCCACACAAGACGAAACAAAAGCTGTTACATTTATTGACGATACCGCGATCCTGGTCTCGGTCAAAGATCCAACACAAGCTACCGTAAATCACCTCACATAAATTCAAAATTGGTTAAACGCATGGAATATAAAAGTAAATGAGAACAAATCAAAACACGTAACATTTATAATGAACAGAAGAACATGTCCACCAGTACAGACAAATCATAGGTACCTACCCCGGGAGGTGGTGAAATATTTGGGAGTTCATCTTGACAGAGGAATGACATGGAAGGCACATATTATAAGCAAAAGAAAATTGCAAGTTAAATATAAAAATATTTCTGGCCTATCGGGGGAAATTCAAAACTAGTAATAGACAAATTATTACTTCATAAATTAATCTTGAAACCAGTATGAGCTTTTTTATTCAATTCTGGGGTACTAGTACTTAAATATAATTAAAGATTCCAATCCAAAGAGTTAACAGATATTGCCAATACTCCTTGGTATGTGAGAAATGTCATTCACAGTTAATTTAACGTGCTCATGGTAGATGAAGAAATAAGAAAATAAGGCAAATATATCAAGAAACTTGAATACTCAAATGTACTGGCAACAACAGTTCAGAAATAAAAAGACTGAAGAAATGTTAACTACTAGACTTGCCATTCGGGTCCTTGTGATATTTTAATCTTTCTTTGCAACTAAGGAAGAGTTATCAGTGGATAAATTCTTCACACATTGTTCTTAAAATTCTTTACATAAAGAACTACATATAATTGTTCTGTACGTAAAGAATAGATTGTAAATGAACAATTTTGACACAAAAACACCTTCCCAAAACGGCGTAATATTGTGCTCCCCGCTTAATCGTATCCAGTTAATTTTAAGAATGGATATTTAGTTCATTCCTAGAAACTCCAACGTACGTGATTTTAACTCACAACTTATATCCAACTTGTGAGTTAAAATATGCATACGACGCAAAGACGCGTAGGTACGCGAAAACCGGGTTTAAGAGCTACCAGCAGTGGAGCCGCCTGTGGTCACTTATCCCCTGAAGGGAGATGTGACCAAGGTTCACCGGATCAGGTCGGGTGGAAGTTACGTACGGATTTCGGAGTCGAGGTGGATGGTGCAGTGGGTAGCACACCTGCGGCCAGAGCAGGAAGACCCGGGTTCGAGTCTCGGTCCGTCGCAATTTTCACCTGGCTGTTGACGTTGCATACACGTGATGTATTAACAATGACTTTTGAAAATAGTTATTGTCAAGATATTTTATTCGTAGTGGATTTCCTGACAATAAATTATAATTCAATAATTGAGACATCATATTCTACTTGATAAAAAACTTCATGTTACGGCATTTTTTTCAGACACTTAAAATTAAATTTCGTTCGTTGCCAATTTGATATTGTTTCAATTTGAATTCCACTGTGGCGCGCGGTAACGACCACTCCGTTTCCAGACCAATCACTGATGTACGAGGAGTGAATACGAGGTAAATAGTTCCCTAGCGCATTCTCTTGAGTAGACAGTGACTTATGAGGATACATCTCCCAATGCTAAAGTTATACCACCACCTTCAAGACTATGGCCAGTGCAAACCAGTATGTAGTCTGTGGTACAAACATTGACATATTCTTAACTTCAACCTTGGCTATATCGAACGGTGAGCCATTAGCGCTTTCTGTGCTCCACACTTGGAAACATAGCCATCCTCCATTTGAATACTACCTGAGTACAACCGCAGCCACCTGTGTTCCATGTTTCTTGGAATTATACTGTAATCTTTAATTTTTCTTGAAACCACGTGAACAGAAGAACAGAATGAACTAATGTGCTGTAATTCATTGTCCATCAAACTTAAATGTTTTGAGATGTTGTCTTGTATGAAACTAGGTAATAGTCATATCCCTAATCTTAGCTTATTTCTTAGGTGCTCCTGCGGCCTTTTATGATAAAAACAATCGCGACTGGGCACCATCCCTTCATATAAGCTATAACCTCGGTGCTACACCGAACACAGTTCGTTATCAATGTAAATGAACGAAAGTGATGAGGATGACAAATAGTGAAATAGAAAAGACGATGAGCCCTTGCGCCTACCTTGCCCACCACTATAACCATATCATGTACAACGTCCTTCACGTGCAATGGACGAAGGACATAATCACTTTTAAGGGATGTATGGGCTTCCAGTGCTTTAACATTTTTCATGGGTTCTTTCGTATGAAAAATTGGTTTGTAAAACGTAATACTAAAACATGTCCCATGATGTACACGAGGCAATGCCTCCAACTCTACAGAACAATCGCCTGGGCAAAGTGAGAAGTGATCACCACATCGACACTTTCGCCTTATATCGCTCCAAGTCCAAGTGATTCAAATTATACCATAATACGGTCAAGTTAGACGCATAATACAACATAACTGTTGCAAATTAAGATCAAGCTTGGACCTAACTCTACACTTGTCGTTACTTGTACTCTGCTTGTCCTCTCTAATAGCGTCCTCGAAGTTTCTCGCGGATATACAGGGATGGCGCTCGCGGCGCGTGCTAATTGATAGCCCGAATACTCGAAAGGTGGAAGTCAAGGACAGTAGCTGGTCGCGTAACCAGAGGGCAGGGTGCTGACAGCCTATTACTCAGAACAGACAGACACTGCCTGTCAATTCTTACCTTAAGATTAGTTTCTATGAGCACAAGGATGTCATAAATACATGTGGTAATAGTTTTTCTTAAGAGTTAATTTGGATCTAAGAGCTTTGACTTTTTGATAGTACTACGTTAATTGAGTTGGTTAACCGTTGGAATTTAATCGTTTTGTTTTGAGTGACAATCGCTGGATTCAGTTCTTAAGTTCTTTTCGTCTTTGTCTACTCTGGTCTTAAGCTCTTCTCTCAAACCGTTCTAAAATTATGTTCTCTGGAAGTTCTATCTCTTGATAGAGTTATCCTTTAAGCGATCATTATTTATGGTGGTATATCTGCTACTGAGTTTTCCAAACAACTGAGTGACAACCAAGACATATCTTTAAAAAAAGCCGTGATTAGTTGAGCTTTATTGGTAGTTTATTCACTGTTCTAAAAATGTAATTAGGCCTGGGTATAAATTTTCAAACAGTTTGACAATCAATTCACGATCATGAGCTATTTTGACACAGATTTGAGAATTTGTTGATTCGGATAGCCTGAATAACATAAGATTAGAAGCACGCTCTTTCATTTCGGCAATAAAATCTTCAGTGGATTCTCGTTTGAAACGGGATATCTTTCTACCGCATTAAGTCGCTCTTGAAAGACATTGATCCTTGTCTCAAAAGCTGAAATCTTAGCGAATAAAGCATCGATTTTTGTGGATAACTTGTGCGGGATAAAACATCAGTTAGTTCACCAATCTTCAGTGATAGTTTACAGATACCATTTTTCAGGTTAGACAATTGTGAAATAAGCAAATCAACAGGACTTTTATTTGTTATAGGTAGACTACATTAAATCGCCTGGGAAATGAATCAAACCTATATTCTGTATGAAAATATGAATATTTATTTTCATGTTGCAAGAGTATTTTATTTTCCTGAGTAATTTGGCAGACACTACTTTACCCCAAATCTTTTAGTTGTAAGTAATATACATTCGGTTTAATATTTAGCATTAATCATGTAAAGAAGACATCGGAATAGTTACGCACAATGGAGTGTTAAGTAACTCACGTACCATTCCCTACGAATGTTGCTACGAATTACTAACCAGACGAGTCAGTGATATCACTGGTCCAGTATCATGAAATCAAGTTACACCTTTTAAAAATAAATGAGTCAAGAAGGATATTTTCTTGGTGTAATTTTTGAATGCTCGCAAGGGAAAAAGTCTAAGATGAAATAATAGCAACTCGTAGAAACATCTTTTGCTCTAACGTACGACACTCCATACGTGGTTTGCTACGTCCGGTCTCGCCTAAAAGGAACGACAAATCCAGGGGATATTTGCGCGTATTAATATCATTCAGCTTGCAATCCACACTATTACACTTTTGTCATCAATAGCTAAACTATCAAAATGTGCGCGGAAACTGAAAAAACGTGGCATATTGTGAAACTTGTTGGATCTATTGTACTTTGGACAAATTTAAGCGCTTTGACTACAAGGAACTCGAAAGTTTGGATTTGTTCTCCTTTTTAATTGTGGTTTTCCAAAATGTATACAAAAAGGGTTTTTAAGACTACATTGGAGATCAGTGTCGTTTTCGCATGATTTTCGTGTGCTAAGAAAAAATCAGTAGTCAGAATTGCATTTGAAATTAGACTTAAACACTTTTAGAAAACGTTTTTTTTCTCCGAATTTTGGTTTTAGGTCAAGCAATCGAGTCTTGGTCAATAATAATAACACAGGGACATCGAAAAATATTCATGTCCACCCGTGTACGTGCGTGAGAAATAAACTTGAACGTATTCCATGGAACAGACTTGATCAATTTTGAACACGACTTCATAGTGCCGAAACATGACCGTGTGAGAAAATGTTTCCGAATAATACAACGCCACTAGAACAAATTTAAAATAAAAGTGAAATTTAAGTTATAGTTTATAAAATGATATTGTGAAATATGATACGTTAAAAAAGATTTAGATTTTCGTGACTCCTTCCCAAACTCTTATTACTCGTCATCCTCGTATTCCATCTCTGGATACCTGAAATTACATACACGCGGAAACCGAGAAATATCGTTGACCATAATTTTTTATTGACGTGAAATTGAATGCTAATTTTACATACATGCGTATGGTATATTGAAGTTCATGCTGTATATTTGTGTATTTTCGGAGGTAGCCGGTTCAACTGGACCAACAGCCCTGCGGTACAAATATCTCATTGTATCGCACTGTGTTCCGCAGCTACATTAACGTCCTGGATCCACTACAAATCTGTCCACTATGGAACCAGGATCCTTTTGAAGTTTCTTCCTCCCCCACATGCGTGGAGAAAGAACACTGGAGTAACTGGAACCTACACAGTCCATTTTTGTTCAAACTCATATCCTAACCGCATTTCGTGTTAACAACATGCAGTTTCAGTTGGTTGAAGATGGTGCATTCTATGCTCCTATTCAAATAAAAGTCGCCAATATTTGTATAAGGACATTGGACCATCCATGTTCTCGATAAGCTGATAAGGGGAAAGAGTTCTGCGGCATATTCGTGAAATAATTAGTGGATATGTTACGGGTTTTCTTCATGAATTTCCCCTATAAATTTCAAGGCATCTGTCCGAATAAATTATCAGTATCATAATAAAAATAAAAAACCTTTTAAAAAAAGCTTCCATTTAAACGATGAACTAAAACGAATATGATAAGTTAAGGATAAATTAAAGTATTGCAACATCAAATGCTAATACCTCCATATATATTTCACATTAGTGGATCCTAATAAAAATAAACGTACTTACTATCTTTGTCACTGAAAATGATTTAATATTTTATTTTGGATTGTTTGTTTTTTCGTAATGAGTGTAAAGTTTGAAACCGCTCATCTGGTTTTCCAATTTACAAGGTGTGTTCATTTTGAGCTTACGAGTGGTTGATACAGCACACACACTAATAATTATCTATTTGCTTTTTGAAAGTGTCTCAATTGTCTCTCCAGCATGTGATTTTTTTTTTGACAAGAGATGAAGAGGACACTTTGTAATAGCGTCAGGTATCGACTTACCTAAACGTATAAATTTCTCTTCCCTTTACGCTTCGTACGCTGTTCTACCTAGTTTATGAAAAATTCATAAATATATGCTGGTACGTCTTATATTGTTTGCTGGTGACAGTTTTTTACTTTTTGCTCAGTGACAGTGTTTTACTTGGACAGTTTTTTTTCTTTTTGCCAAAACGCATCCAGCAATCTGATTGAATAAATTGTGCTACAATAATTGAGCGACTGTACAGCGACGAAGGCATTCAGTATCATTAGTTAGTACAACGGCTACTCCGGTTTCCCTTATTTTCCCTTGATTTACCTGTAAGCAATACCTACAGCTAATCAAAAATCTGTCCAGAGGTAATTAGCACATAAAATTTTCTGCAACGAACAAAAACGTGTTTGGAAATTCCGTCACTCCTTACATTACCGGAAACGATTCAACACACAACTATGTTACGACACTCTGAAGTTGTGTTCGAAATTGTTCAAGTCTGTTCAATAAAACCCGTCCAAGTTCATTTCTCACACACATACACGCGTGGACACTAATATTTGTCGATGTCCCTGGGTTATTATTACTGACCAAGCTACATCCTATTTTCAATTGCTTGACCTAACACCAAATTTTGGAGAAAAAGAATAACGTTTTCCAAAAGTGTTCAAGTCTAGTTTTAAATGCAATTCTGACTACTGATATTTTCTTAGCACACGAAAATCATGCGAAAACGACACTGATCTCCAATGTAGTCTAAAAAACACTTTTTATATACATTTTGGAAAACCACAATTAAAAAGGAGAACAAGTCCAAACTTTCGAGTTCCTTGAAGTCAAAGCGCTTAAATTTGTCCAAAGTACAATAGATCCAACAAGTTTCACAATATGCCACGTTTTTTCAGTTTCCGCGCACATTTTGATAGTTTAGCTATTGATGACAAAAGTGTAATAGTGCGGATTGCAAGCTGAATGATATTAATACGCGCAAAATCCCCTGAATTTGTCGTTCCAAGATCTCCTCTGAAGCTTGAAAAATATTTGTACATAAATTTTGGAAAATAACTCTCAAAGGTCGTTTAACTTTGTTCTAAGACCAATTATGCCAAATTACAAACTTGTATCACAATATGCCACGTTTTACAAGAAATTGTCGATTGCCGCACGCTCTATCCGTTTTAGAGCGCCACGCAATCTTTGTGGAACCAACGTTCATACCTATCCGATACCCTTTTCGGAGTTCAAAATAAATTTTATACAAACAGGGCGTATTCACCGACACACATAGCTTTAGGAGACATAGTAGTAGGTATTAATTATTTCACAAGTAAGCGTAATAACAGGTTGCAGCACGTTTCATTCATAACTTATGCATTATGCAGCATCAGCCTTTATGCTTTCTGTTAGAGAAATACAAACTATGAAAAATATTGGAGTCAGCCTTGATGTAGTGAATTCACGCAACATCAAGTCTTTGGAATTCGTAATTGTCCACGCAATGTTCACCATGGAACATTCTCTACCACCATTCTATCTCCCCCGCCCCCATGGGACTTACATCTAGTAAGTACGTGTTTGGCGAACACGGGGCCCCGAGCTAAGTCTGGCATTACTTCCACATACTTGTGAAGGCTCCTTCCTTTCTCTTTTCTGACCTCCCTTGGTAACCTCTTGTTCTTTTCGATCCCGACGCTATTACGGCTAGGGTATCTTTCATTTTTCTCATCCCTCATTTTTGTCCTACCCCTCATTTTTTGTCCCCCCCCTCCATTTGATGTTTTGATGTATGTTGTGAGATATGTTTTGGTGTGTTGTAGATCAGGAGGGTTTTTAGTGGGTAGGGTTGAATCATTCGGCGAGTCCCACAGCCGACAGAGTCATGTTGGCTCACCCTAGTGCGTAACTACATTTTCCCTACCTGTACAAGTTTTTCGGGCTCCAATGACCTTTGATGTCGACATGAGCCTTAAAGCCGCAAAAAAAGAAGAAACAGTTGTGACGTAATATAGGTTAGGTCCAAACGGAAAAGGAAAATATGAGTTTTTCTGGGAGAGAGAACAAGAAAATGTAAATGAATTAATTGTGCTATAGTAATATGAGTGCAACATAACTCCTGTTCTAGCCCAGCAGCTACTAGAAAACCTTCAAACTATGACTATGTCTTCTAATAGGTCGCACTTTTCACGGAAACGGCTTCACCGCCCCTTCGACGTACACTACTCTTCATCATACTTCGGTCGATAGGGAAATCAGGAAGATGTGCGACAAAGTTAAATATCATCATTAAACTTTGCACTTTTTCGTAATTAGTAGACTAATCCAATAATTGTATGAGTTAATTCGAATTCATTTCATTCACTTGCTGTCGCTGATTCACTCTGCGCGCACGACCGAACTCAACGACCTTGTTAGAAGCTTTCATGTATATTCATTTTCATTAACAAGGGAAGGGCGCGACTTGGGAAATTGACTTCGGGGTGGGACTTCGAGGAATTGTAGTATGCTTTAAGGTTCATCAATTGTCAACGTAAGAAATCACAATAGTCAGCTAATTCCGAAAAAAGCTCTCAAAGTTTTCACCTCAATTTATATATTAAACATTATAACTCTCGTAGCACTGCGTAGTTGCGTCATCGGTAGCACGCTTGCCTACCACACAAAAAACTGGAGTGCGAGTTCTATTCTACTTCAGGGTAGTTTTTTGCAAAAGTATTTTTTATAAAAAATAAATAAATTTGTTGTCAAAAAGTAGTTGCAAACTGTATGCTCACGAGGAGGACAATAAACTAATGAACTCTCCGGAAGCAAACAAGGGACCGTCCCATCAATTCCGATCAAGGACCCTAAGGTAGAGACGGATTTAATATTACAGCATCCTCTTAAGATAAGAATAAAAGTAGTTCGGTACGTGTTATAATAGTAACAGAATACCGGCAAAATTATATTTAATAAAACACAAAAAAATGTGATTTCACAAGTACGTATTATTATAAACTGTTGATTATTCGGAAAGTATTTTTTTATAAATCGTAACTATTAATATAACTCTAAATACGAGATTTATTATTCCAATAGGCCCAGCTAGAGTCAAGAAAGCAAGTATAAAAAATCTGCCACCATCCGAAGAAAAACCGCTGAGAAACTCGTGCTGAGATGGATTAATAATTTCATTAAAATTATTTTAGAATATTGTAAATAAAGAACATTATTATAATTTTAACAATATTTTAAATAATTTTTTAAATTATTTTATATTAATTTTCAATTGTAACTTGTAAAAGTAAATCATACCGTCATTAAAAATCTATTTTCTTTAACTTACAGAATAAAAAATTTCTTCACATTTTTCAACAGTTAGACGTACCGTCCCATTGTTCAACAGTTTAATCATGCTACGGATAACACAATTCCGCCGTTCTATAAGAGATATAATATTTATTATATAAATTGAGATGAAAACTTGGATAACTTTTTCTCGAAGTTGTCTGGCTATTGCGCTTTCTTATTTTTGCAATAGATGACTCTTAGGGTGTACTACAATTGTTCGAAGTCGCACCATGAAGTCAATTCCAAAGTCGCGACCTCCTCTTGTGAGTTAAATTCATTTCTCTGTATTTTTTATAATTACATTGTTCATTATGTTAATTAGCCTCGAAACCCAACGTTAATAAAATAAACAGTTTCAACTCGCCAACGTTTCGGAGTGATTTATTAGGCCTTCTTCTGGACTAAAAATTACACACCAACACAAATACATGTATTAAAACATAAAAAATATAGTTTTACGTGTATTTCTAAACTATTGCGAGGGAAACGCCTGTAGGAATATTTTAAATTCCGGACTTCCAAGGAGACAACAAAGTACGTGTTGACGAATTTTTTGTGAAGTAAAATTACAATGTGGAGGTCGTTTAATTTGTCACACTGATGAAGCCCGAGATACGTATTTGAGGAAGTATGTGCATCATTTTTTTAAGTTGTATTTCGCGCGCGCATGTCGAGGCGTTTGTGATTTGTTTTCTCATTCGCAAGTGGCTGCGAAGTACTGGCTGAAATGACCGCTCAGGATACGGGTACGGGATACTGCCGCGAAGTCATCCTGAATCTGGAGCGGAAATGCACAACCTGTGACACTTCCTACGCTTAGCTAGGTCAATGGATTTCTGGGCAATGACGGCTGTTGCCGTGAGGAGAGGTGTTAGCTGATTTCTTTGAATGGGTAATTCATCAACGAAGTTCCGAGTGTACATATGAATATGTGAGTTTGTCTTTCGTTTCCCCTGAAATACGTCGTGTTTTCGTTAGCTGTCCCTAGAGACATTTCGTTGTGATATAAATTTTGGACCGATTTTAGTTTTGTATTTTATTACTGTTTGTAAGACGTTAGTTAAACTCAGTTTCTCCCACGAAATTTATGCATCATTCATGTTTTATTGACAAAGTGTTGAGATTTTAGTATTTCTTTGGAGTGGATACTGGATGAGCATATTGGTATTTCTGGGGCAGAAGGGGGAAATTTTGGAAATAACTGGAATTTCCCAGGTTATCTAATTTTGGGAAATGTATATCCTCAGTGACATTTACTACCTTTCGTTGTAGTGATATATGTGTTATTATTAGTTTACGGCACCAATATTTTAGTACTAAGTTTTACCCTTCTAATTTCAAATGTATTTCTATTTAAACTTTAAGGTTATAATGCTTTTGTAAGTTTGATGTCAAGTTCGTCAATCAGGATCCAGTAATTTGTTATTGTTGTAGGTACAGGTGACAGTCTGGTTTTAGAGAATGGCAGAGCCTGATCGAAGCTCAAATGATGATACTCAAGAGAATGAGAATGAAGCAGATTCTGGAACTCAGAATGAGGGTGGAAATGATCACTCAAATGATGACAATGTGGAACAAGATAATGAAGCTGATCAGTCAGGTAGCCAAAATAGCCCTGTAGGTGTGCCAGATGTACTTAATACAAATTATGACTCTAGTGATGGTACTATTCCTGTGCATCGTTGTGATCGTTGTGAAAATTATGAAGCTTTGACTCATGTTGCACTTCTGTCACATCTTGCTCAGTGTCCTGGTAATGAAGCAGAATCCCCAACACCTGGTGAGGTGCATCGAGGTCATGATCGCAAGATCTTTGAATGTGATGTGTGTAACATGAAGTTTTCGAATGGTGCAAATATGCGGCGCCATAAAATGAGACACACGGGTGTAAAACCATATGAATGTAGAATTTGTCAAAAGCGTTTTTTCCGTAAAGATCATTTGGCTGAACATTTTACCACCCATACCAAAACACTGCCTTATCATTGTCCCATTTGCAATCGTGGTTTCCAGCGTCAGATTGCAATGCGTGCACATTTTCAAAACGAACATGTGGGTCAGCATGATATGATAAAGTCATGTCCATTATGCAGTTATCGTGCTGGCTCAATGAAGAGTTTACGAGTTCATTTCTTCAACAGGTATGTCAGATTCTGTTATGATGAGGAATTTCTTTCTGCTTTGTCTTAGAAAGAAGTTGTTCATTCGTACTATATTAGTTAACATAAATTCTCAAATTGTCTTTCTTAAATTTTGTTAAATTTAATTTTTAGTATGTTCATTGCTATTGCCTTATTGAAAACTATATTTAAAACCATTGACCTGCAAAACCATTATCAAAAATTTTTATTTGTTGAGTTCTTCCATCTCATAATTTGTATTTCACTCCCGTAAGGCATGGAATAGACTTGGATAATCCTGGCCCAAGTCCATCTAGTGTATCTGCTGGTGGAATGGCTGCCAGTGGCCAATGTTCTCCTTTGGAACCTGGATGCAATATTAATGTTGGTGCTTCCTATAGTGATAGTGGTGATTCAGTTGGAACAAGATCAATTGATAATGCTACTCCACCCATGCATTTCCTTACTCCACATGTCGAAATTTCAATGGCTGATGCTCCTGCAACTGCATTTTCATCGGCCCTGGTATTATCTTTTCTTTAATTTTATCCTAGAATGAAAAGATGATTACATAGTTTATCTGTTTTGTTACATGCTTACAAATTTCCTTTTGTTAGAGTGAACAACCTCTTGTGAATGCATCTCAGTCGAGTGTTGAAATGTCCTCTCAGCATCTTAATGGCGAGTGTCCTGGATCACCTCATTCAGCTGACTCCAACTCAAATGCTCCTTCTAGTAGCCTTGCAACAGGGTTACGACCGGAACCAGAAGGCACTTCCATCACTCCGTCCATATCTCTTATTCCAATCAAACAAGAGCCTGGCACAGAAGAAAGTGCTCGTGTGAATGGGCCAGTAAATTTGAGCACAAATAAATCAACAACAGACCTGGGTTCAAGCAGTGTTCAATTTCCATCTGCTTCATCCAGCAGTCTTTCTTCTTTGATAAAGGTTAGTTTACTAACAAGAATTAATACTACTTTCTTATATAACACACTTTACAAAAAAATTGAGGGAAGAATTACAAGCTTTTTTGTGTGTGTGCTCACTATAAAATACAATTTTTCAAATTTTTTGCTTTAATCTCAGAGAATGAAGGTGGAAAATACTCAATGGAGGATGTTGAGATTCTTGTTACTATGGTGTAGTTAACTCAGCAGTGTTGGAGGTTTTGAAGTGATTAATTGCACACGTCCAACAATTACTATTGGCAGGGCTGGTAAAAGGTGAATAGATTGAAAAGAAACTTCACACTTCAACATTCCTTGGAAATGGAATTCCATCCCTGAAATTTCTGATTCGAAATACAAAATAATATTTTACTCTTTAAGTGTATTCAAGATTTTGCTCTTGATCTTGTTATGTACTCAGTTATGAATATGTGAGCTAGTAAATTTAGATGAAATCTGTAAAATTTGTTGTAAAAATACTAATTGATCAATCACTTTTGCTTGTGTTAGTAAACAGTAAATAACTTAAAGAAACTTACTTGTTCTTGCTCACTGTGTTTGAAATACATTAATTAAATTGGTAATTAAATAAATAACAAAAATTAACATTACTTATTGTACAAGCTAATGTATTATGTTTTCTAATTTTTTTATTCTACACCTTAGAATGTTCCTTTTTACTGGCCTTGCTTATTGCATTTTATAAGAATTAAGAATACATGTTATACGGGTAGATGGAGCAATAAATTTTATTGCACAGAATGTTGGATATATTTTATTGTGTTTAGGCCAATGAATTAAATATTTAGAATAGTTGTATTTTAAATATTTTGTTTATTGAGTGACCTAACACGAGAAATAAATGTAACATATTGTGCAATATTGGGTTTAAAAAAATTTCATCTCTAAATGTTCTGAGAAATTTTATTTTTATTATGTTCCTGTTAAGTCTTAAAAGTCATCTTGTGAAGTTCTGATTAATAAGATGAGTCCTTTGTTTGTTATTAATGTAATAGATTATTTTAAATCTGTGAATTAATCTGGAACTGGAATCTATTGATTTGTGCGGATTGCCAAGTTGTTTGTATAGGCCAGGGGTTGATGTATACATGATATGTATCGTAGTTTGTACTTTATACATAATTTGTATCATAGCTAAAAACATATTGCACAGGTGTGACTAGCACCATTATCTTCTTAGCAAACTTTTAAACACTGACAATATTGCTGTCGTTGTTTGCAAAGTCCATAAACATGCAATAATTTTCCTCCTTTTTCTTGAAAATTCTTAGAAATGACCTAAAAATCTCAAATTTTTACCAATTTCTTGAGCTACAATTTATTTTGGAAATAATAAATAGATAACAGCAATGTATTCTCTTTTAGAATTATGAATTCTGTCACTGTGGGTCCTTGATCAGAATTGATGGGATGGACTATTGCTTGATCCAGAGAGCAAATTAGTTTATTGTACCTGACATGGTCATACACAGTTTGTAACTACTTTTTTGACAATAAATATATATATTTAAATTAAGTTCTCTGTGGTGTTTACAATGTAAGATTTTAGGTAAATTTATTCATTTTTGCTTGAAGGAAACATAATAATGTACAAAAAGCCGATTAATTTTTGTTACTATGTGACTTATGAACAAAGTATAAATGTAAAATAATTATTAGCAGAGTTGTTGAGATGAAAAAATTTCATATGAAAAAGTCAGAGGATAGATTTTGTATTGTGAGCTGCATTTGTTTGATAATTATTGTGAGTCTTGTATTTTAGGTTTCCCCTCTAAAATCTCTTTTACGTGATGACCTGAAGCGGAAAATTGGGAACCGCATTGCTCAACAAACTGGTCCTGGTCACCCTCCCTCATTGTCATCTCATCCAGAAAGTTCATTTTCATTGCAGCCTATTTCAGCTACAACTACTAATGGTACAATTACTTCCACGGGTCCAGAACAACCTTCAGAATCTTCTGAATGGCGGTCTCCTCATAAACGAATTCCGTCTCTTCAGTGTATTTTCTGTGGTATTGCATTTCCTGATCAAACTTTGTATTTTTTGCACAAGGGCTGTCATTCAGATAGCAATCCATGGAAGTGTAATATTTGTGGTGAACAGTGTTCAAATGTTTATGAATTTAATTCACATTTGCTCAGTAAAACCCATCAGTAGTGTAATGATGATTGTTTTATTACAAGTTCTGTCATTCTTGTTTCTTTGGAAGAATTTTTTGCTACACCATTGTAAAAATTCTTAATTCTTTCTGTTAATTGTTGATATGTTTATTTGTGTCAAAAGTAGAGTTAACTTGTGATATTTTTCATTATATTTCTGAGAAATGAGTGTTCAAAACACAATGATTCACATATTCAGGATAATCATGTAGGAAAATGCAAAAGTTTTTCTTATGTTTAAAAGATAAAACTATTTCTTCTTGTTTTTGGAATTCCATATTCACTAGACCAGTCTGTAAAACGCTAACAATTCTTTGTTGGAGTTAAATGATAACTCTTAATTGAATGTAATTATTGGGTGTAAACAAAATTATTTTCTTAGATTTTTTACAGCTAGTTGTAAAATGGTGATGGACTGGGTTACAATCCTGGGACCTCTTGCTCTGACTGCAGGTGTGTTACCACTGCACCACCTACCTCTATTCGCAAAGCCAGGTGGAAGTGGTAGACGAGCTTTAGGAGTTGTAGTGGTAGTACACCTGCAACAATAGAGGTTAGAGCCCTCCCAGGTTAGAGCCCCAGTCTGTTGCCATTTTCACCTGTCTGCTGATAATGCAATTTTTCCTCATGTAAGTTGTGGATTAGCTCGTAAGTTGTGGATTAAAATTACTTTCATTTGCTTTTGATGCATCTGTTTCATTTTTAATAAAATTTGTTTTCAAAATGCCATTGACATAGCTCTAATGTTGAATTAGAGTTGATGAATTTTCATTCAACTGAACTGATTTTTTTATTGAAAATGTAAATGCCATAATGCTGTTGAATTTCAGAATCTCAAACAAATTTATATTTTGAAATATATTTACTTGACTTTCTTTTACAATGCTTTTAACAGACTGATAAGTGAATGTATTTTCAAGTACATATTAAATTTGCATGACAGATAAATGAAATTTTTTCAAATGGTGTGGAGAAAACTCATGAATATTCTCTTTTGTATGTTTTATAAACCCATTGTGTGCTAAAATTTTGAAGTATTAATGTTCTTGGTTTTCCTGACAGACCCAAGACCTAATGTTCATCATGTTTTCAGACTCCTCTAGATGGTACTCTGTTTAGTAGTTAGATTTATCAAATTTAAGGAAAAAATATTTACATTCCATGTTTGTGCAAGTTTTTTTTACTTCACTTCTGTAAACAATTCCTCAATCTCCATGACTTCAGAATTATTATGACAGAATTTTTACTGTGATGATTCCTTTTATTCCTGTAATTATTCTGATGTCTGTTAGATGGATCGTTTTCAAAACATTGAGAAGTTTCCTGAAAGAATTGTTTTCTTTCAACAATTCTTTTCTCCCAACCCTCCTCAACCTGTTGTGTTTTCTGATTTCAAAATTGAAGATCTTATTTTTATTGAAAATTGTGTTCATTTGGGAAAATAATTGTTTAAAGTCTGTATAAAGACACTGTAACTAGTATTTACAGTGTGTTAATTATGAAACTGATTGAATGTTCTCTCATGGTGCATCCTTACTTGATATAGGTTAATTTATTTCTGTGAATTTATTTATAATTAAAATAATGTTATTGAAACTGGATCAGCCCAGAATGAAAAATCACAGAGGAAATGAAGTTTGTAGTGAACTATGGTCAATTCCATTAAATTTGTGTTACACTACCATTTTTTGACCCAGATTTTTATATTATTGTCTCAGTTTCTACTATTAGTATTTTCTCACTAAATTCTCTTGGTGTGTAGAATTATGGGCTGAATCATTGTCTCTTAGTTACAGTGTATGCCTGAACCCAAGTCTTTTGTTGAGAAAGATAATCGATTTGAAAAATAAATCTGTGTTGAATTGTTTCTTTTGAGAGTGATGAAAATAAAGAGTAATTTGTAACTTAGTGTATGTGAAGCTGTTAATAGTATTTATTCTTTGTTTCTGGGTAGGTATTTATTATTTATTGTTGAATTTTTTTAGGTATAACTTTTGTTTCAAGTTTTTATTTATTCATTCTTTTGTTTTATTTGTTTTTATTGTTATGTAAGTAGTCAAGCAATATGGTTGTGATGCAAGAAAAGGTTCATTTTTCTTATATAAGAGTGCCTGGATCAAATCAGAGCTCTTTATGCATGAATTTATGGATAAAATGTTTTATGTGAGTTGTATGATTTCTAACAGGTTTTATATATCATATTTATTTGTACAGTATTTATTTTTATATTTATTTTCTTATATTTTTATATCTGAATTATTTTTCATCATGTTGGATCACAGCTTTTGCTGATGGCATTGTTGACAACTGGCTCTTTTATTTTGTATATTTGCAGTATGAACTGTTGCCAGATTAAGTGCCTTGTAAAATGTAATTTGTGGATGGTATCAAAAAACTTTTTGTGTGACAAAATCTGGTGTTTGGGTTTGAAGAGTAAATCAAATAATAAATTGTAATTAAAAAATACATTTTTCATTTTAGATTTATTTCATTTGACAAACTTTAATAAGTGCTCAAAACCTACCCCAATTTTTTTCTTCTGAAATGTTGCTGAAATTAATAAATAATGAAGTCAGAAAAGCAATTAAAAACTGTTTGACCACAGAGATGACAATAAACATGAATCCATAGATTTACTTTCCAAATTACAAGTAATGGATAATCCCATTAATTTTGAAATGTTTAAAGGAAGTGTGGGCCAGTAATTAGAATTTTTCTGGGACTAAATTTGGAAAAGCTAGAAATAGTATTTATACCTTTAGTTGATGCTAAATACAAGTAATGTGAGTTTGTGTGGTCATATTAGGTAACCAACTTTTTAGCTCAAACAATACCCAAGAAAGTTATTTGATTCCTCAATTGAAAGTAAATTTATTTGCATAAAACCAAATTTCTATTGCATGGAATTTTTACTAGGTTCTGTGCTAATTAATGCTAATGCCCTGTATACTAATGATTTTAATTTTGTTCATGTTGATGGTCAGTCAAATTTAATTGGTTTTTTGTTGTTTCAATAGTAATAAAACAATATTTTAACATTAATTTTATCAATAGTTAATCCACTTATTCACTCCCCACCCCTCCACAGGGGACACCAACTAAATGAATTACTGACCATGATAGTGATGGGGGTTTGTGTGTTACTGTGAAGATGAAAGATAAGCCGGCAGTAGTATAGAAAAAAAACACAAATGTATCAACTGCTGCCTTGCAGGAGGACTCCAAAAGTTAAGGGAAGGAAAAAAACAGCAGAAAACACAAGTGTTAGGGAGAGCTCCGCAGAGGAGATTTCAGGATCAAGATGACGTCACTATTGAATCCCTGAATTATCATTGGTTTCTAGACGGCAGACTATATGACTGCTAAATCACAATTTATGAAATTAATCTGCCTGTAAAACACTCAGAGAAGTGGTTTGTTAATTTCTTTTAACAATTTCAGTTCAAATATAGTTTTATCTTGAATATCTAATTCAGGTTGTTGATACCTACTTTATAATTGTGTTAGTCAGCACTATTGTTCTCCTACCTAAAACTGCTTCTATAATGGTAAATTAATTTCATGATTTTAATAAAGGGAGTTAATGACTGTCAATTTGCCGATAAATATTTTATTTTTTATATTACTCTTCTTAATGTAGTGATATTAATTCTTCTTTTACTTTATCACTCCATTGCTATAGTACTCTGCATTCTGATTAAATAATTTTTTTTCATGCATGCTGTTTTGTTCCTTTTTATTCATGATAGCTTTCTTCTCTCTATATATGCAACTTTGGTGCAGCTGTAGCCCCACCCTGTCCCGAGATTTTTTCTCGTGTTTTCCTTTGGGTAAAGTCAGATTATATTCTGGCAGGAGGGTCATTAATTCTTTTTGTTACTATTAATCTTGAATTTTTACTATAATTGCTATGATTTATTTTTGAAATGATTAGTGGATAACAGCACGTATTTGTTACAAAAACTTCTTTAAATATTAAATCCACCATTACTTTTGAGTCCTTGATTGAAATTGATGGGACGAGTCCTTGCATATTACTGGAGAGATTTGTTGCCCTCATACATCGTCTTATGGGGATTGCAATTTCTTTTTTGACTATACAAATTTATTTATGTATTTATTCAGTATTGTGTTTTAATCCATTAGATCAGTAAAAGGTAACATTTCAAAACGAACTATATGATGATAAGAACAAAAATTCGAAAAAAAAGGGTCAATGTTACTTACCCAACATGTGAATTAACATACAACACATCTGAACCCAAAATTGTTATTCTAACAATATTCCTTTAATTATACAATGTTATATTTTACTGAAAGAACAATGTACACCATTAACCAGCTTTCTAAATAAAATAACATCATGTAGACATCATATAGAAAATTATCCACTTCATAAAGGGAATGTGTATTATCAAGAAATAATAGGCTGATCAAATCACATAAGCATAAGCATGTGAAATCCACCTGTCTTAGGGCTTTCATTGGAATTGATTAGATGGTCCCTTTCATGCTTCCGGAGAGTAAATTAGTTTATTTATTATTTTTATTAATATTATTATTAAGCATATTGGCTGTAAATCCTACATTTTTCCAATTTCATATTAAAAAAACCCTTCTTAGCAATAGTTTTCTATTTTTTGTACTGTTTTCCATTGTAAAATGGCTGAATTTTAAAATAAAGATCAAAACAGGAAAGTTAATCAAATGTGTTCGGGAAGAGTCGGCAAGTCGGAAATTGCGGTGTACGTAAGGCGACACCGCCAACTTGAATCGCGCGGGCATCCGCTCGTCTTCGGTGTCTGCGCGTTGCGGAAACTACGAAGGGGAAGCTTGCAGCCCGGAACAGCGAAAGCACTCCAGGCTGCACTACATATTATAGAAGGTACTCCCATAAGCCCAATGGTTACCTTAGATGCATCCCAGCGCGCCCCGGGGAAGCCCGAGACCTATCGTCAAAATTGCGCTCAACATCCCTTTTCTCCGTTTTACATCGCATAATTTTAATCGAGTTCTCGCTGCCATATTCTGCGGCAGCCTACAAACAATTAACCTGAAGTGGAAACTCAGAACCAGCAATTCTAAATGCGTGAGTCGAACTAAAACACACAAACACCAAGCAGAGCTCGAGTAGCTTCAATTAGTCGCAGTCGCCACACGAAGACTATGTGCCTGCCGCCAACGTCAACACCTGGTCAACACTCACTACGCGAGCAATCAGTTGAACGGGTGGTGGGGGCTAGTTAGTTCGGCGCCTTGCTAGTGGAGCGCTGCTATGAGTGATCCATCTGTACCTAATATTATCAGTGGGCTGCACTTCCCTTCCGCGTCACCGCCTACATCGGCCGTTTTTCTCCTCGCGCGGCCGCCTTATATGGAGAGGAAGAGCACAACGGAAGGCAGAACGAGTCCCGCAGCTGCTCGCGCTTTCAAACAATTTACTGGATACTTCTGATACTGCTACGACGACTTCGCTTACATCACCGGACTACGCTACCTGAATATCGGCTGACTTGGAAATGGCATCTGAACATCTCCTGGCTGCCCGGTGAACTGGCTTTTGTTAACGGATTATGAATTTGGACACAGCAAGCGGTCGAATAAAGCTGGTATTTTATCTTATCAAAACAGCATTTATTATAACTCTTAGTTGGTTTCCATATACAACAAAGTCAAAATAAGACGTAGAACTCTATTTCAAAACCAATATAGAGTGGAAACACCAAGTAAATCAATCGAACAAAATTATTTTTTTAGAACATACACCACCAGCGGGAAACCCAAACCTAACAAGTTTCTCTAATACCTCTGCTAAGAACCGATGTGAAAGTGACATTGAATTTGCAAATAACATTCAAGAAAATAAAAACACAACTTTTCACATCAATTCCATTGCTGTGTAATTACAATTACATTTTTCATAGCAAAGAATTGAAAATGATCGGACTATAATAAAGCACAATTTTTCTTCTTAATACTTCTTTACCGGTGATATAATTGAACAATTTTATTCTTTGAGTCATTATTTATTGTTATCGTATAGGTATTTAGTACCAATTTAGCAATACTAATCATCATTCTCCGTAACATTGAATAAGAAATAAATTTGTTTTCGAAACACAACTACATTCACTCCATAATTCCTTCTCTGAATAACAATTATAGTTATTTCCTGTCTTCAATTATTTAAGTAATGATTTTTAAATGTTTCAGTCTTAACCCTGTAACTTTTTAATGTATTTATGAGTTCATATTTCCTCTTGTGTTCTTTTCACTGTTTTTCTTCTACTGCCTTCCCACTTTTTCAGGTATTTTGTACTATTTCTCTTAAAAATCTTCAATGCTATAATAATTTTTCAAAATACTTATCAAGTTAAATTTTAAAAAATGAAAGAAAGGAAAAAAACATTTGCATAGATTTGAGGAAGTATATATTTCAGGGATACTTTCACATAATTATAATATTTTGACACACTAATGTGTAAACTCGCTCATTATAACTACAACCAAGTCAATTAATCTTCCAAAGCCTTTCATTACGAAATAATTAACTCTAACTAGGGAAAAAATAGGTTATCTTGTTCAGAGAGACAAGATATTTGGGATAAAGTTATTAAATTGTCAGGCGAGAAATAGAGAGATAAATATTAGACTTGTTAAAGAAATACTTTTGAACAACTGTCCTTTGGATTTATATAAAAAAGAATACTGGAGAATCAGAAGAAAATATCAGAATAAAAATGTTAATGCAGTTTTTCCGAACGATCAACACGTTTCAGGCAAGCTTTGTAAGTTATTTGCGAAAGAGAAAATAGAAGCAGTGATAAAACATGAGAAAATATTTAGCGGTAGTATAACAAAAGTAAAATATAAAAATGGTATNCAAATTCCAATGAAGTAATGCCAGATGGCGGTTCCGCGGGAAGCGGTGAAGTAATGGAAGGTGTTTTTAGAAGGTCGCTATACCAACTGCATCCCACATACCCCTGTAGTGATTTACATCTATGAAATTCTTGCACTACTTCCACAACGAGTTGGGATTGTACCGGCGAGCTGAGCGGTAACAGGGCCCCTGAGTCAAAGACCTACATCTAACATTAAGGTCTCTACCTTGAGTAGGCGTAACTACCTTTGATTTCTACCCTCCAGAGAGGCATGGAAGGACAGGAGTCAACGACCCCTATCGGACCTGGTGTTTCAGATCTCGTCCCCGGTAACAACGTACCTTACTTCATGGAACAAGAGTAAATGGAAATATTGTTTTTGTCAGTATTATTGCACAATACTGTTATGAGATTAAACCATTTAACTTTTATACAAGTTAAATTTTTAATGTTACCACCGGGGATACCGTTTACATGGACGCCACGTCCCTGGTAGTGAGTCAATAAGATGTTTTCTAAAGGTGTAATTACTAGAGATTGATCACTGTATAAAAGTATTTATGATAAATGTACCTTGATTTCTACATAATTGATTGCCATTCCACATTAACTCTTCCTATTGGTACCATGATCAGTGAACTGTCAATGAGCTTAGATGTTTTCAATCAATACATTAGACAGAAACTTAAAAAATTATCGAAATCTTTCATGCTCGCACAAATGGCTGGTTTCTCTTTATGTATTAAGAGCAAGCAGAGGGGGGAGGCCATAAATGAAGCTCGCTCCATTAGTATAGTACAAATAGCCCCAAAAATTACCAAACCCAAACATTCAAAGAGAAAACTTCTAATCTACGCCAAATTGTTCTATTCCTTCCTCTTAGTAAGTGCGAATAAGTTACATCAAATAGAGCGTCGGGTTTCACGGCTAAAATATCCTTTTAAACAGCTTTTCGCAATTATCTCGAAAACTAAGTGACCTATCCAAACGTTTATGCCATATCAAATTAATCTACATTAAATTCTCAACAAGAATGGTCCGATTCAAATTTGTGCTAGGGTCAACGATTATGGAGATATGGAAGGGATAAAAACATGAATATTTCACCATTCGCTAGGAATGTCTTGAAATCACTTGAAGATTACAAAGTTTCGATATAAGTAACTT